>RWGZ01000980.1:0-126266 GCA_009725065.1 Utricularia reniformis
CGAAAATAAATCGATAGATGGCTAAGTAACAGAACTTGCAAGGAGAATCGGAAGAAGATCATTTTCTTCGCATCCTAAGTGTCCTTTTTATACGCCTATTGTGCTGTGTAAACAGTAAGGTGTCGTTTTGTGCTTGTCCTCTGTGGCTAGGTCGGCTCCTGTTAGGCGGGACAGCCGCCGAGCATGATTTCATTGAGCTGCACGGCGCCAGACCTTTCGGCGCTACTAGCCGGCTATCTTCAGACTAAGGGAGGCTCGTATGACTCCACCGGACCACGCATGTTGAGGAGTGTGGATGGCCCGAAGCAGGGCCTGTGAAGTGTGGACCGATCGATCCTGGTGAGCGGGAGAAAGATGGGCCCTACCGACCGGGACCGATCGATATGAACGGGCGGTCGGGCATGTCTGGCCTGGCTAGGCCGTTAATTCACATGAACTGGATCTGAGCCTCCAAGTTCGACTTATGTTACTTTGGCTTATCTGACTAAACTTGGCACTGATCAGGTTCGGGGTACCGAGTTTAGGGGATCTCATCACATTGAATTCGTGTGATTTACATACTAATACCGGTTTATATAACACTCATACTTTTGTACTAAATTGTAATAATAAACTTTTCAAACCAAAATTATGAATAAAAAATTGTGGACAAAAAATTAAATAGTTAATTTTTGGATGTTTTTTGCACATTCTAATATTTTTAAGTAATACGATTTATTTACTTGATTGAGCATAGATATGCCTCAACTTAAGAGCTAAATCATTTTGATAAATAAATTTTAGAAATTATAATTATTTAAACGGAAGAACAAAAATAAAACCAAACCAATAAAACCTAAAAGGCAGAAATATAGTATGATACTTAAATTTCCGCCGTAAATCGACCGGAAGACAACAAGCTAACCGGGAAATTACTCCGGCGACAAAAAAGGCCGTCTAAAATTAGCCCTTTCCTCTGTAAAATGCAGCCGCACACCTAATACTATGCCATTTCTAAAAATATGCCTAACAAAAAGAGGCAATTTCTAGTAAATACCTAGAACTCTTCATAACACTAGTCAAATTGAGCGCCGGAGAAGGTTTGTCCGAAGGACCAGCTGGCCGGAGCGGCGTCGTAGGATAACACGGTTTTCCCATCGCTCGTGGTGACCTTGAATGAGAGGCTTTGGCCGTTTAAATATTTGCTGCTTTGCCAATTTTGCCCCCAGTTTCTAGACATGGGCTCCCACCCGGTCCTCGAGCCTTTGATGGAGACGGCGGAGACATCTCCGGCGCCGGCGACGTTGGTAATTAGCACGAGATTGAAGTAGGAGTGCCCGTTGATGGTAAATCTTATCCCGCCTTTTTTAACACAGTGTACCCTACAAAATTGGGGCATATTTTGAATTACACAAAATTGAGGGACCAGATTTGAATCTTCAAATTACCTCCGGTAGGCGACGGGGACGATTCCGGCTCTGTATATCGCAATTCGCTGGAAAACAGGTTGAGATAAATCGAAGTGGCTGAGAGGCGGATTACACCAACCGCCAGCATTGTTAGGTAAGGCATTATTCGGCGGGCAGAAATTAGTTGCCGTCACAACTACGGAGCCCGGAAAACACCACCGTTTTTCATCAACACACCTAATTTCATAGCAAGATCCACAGCTAAGTCCATTATTGAAAAGTGCAGTACTCAACGCCGCCGTGTTTGTACCATATCCTTGGCTGTACAAATTCCCATACCCACACGCGCCACCTGTATACAATTACAATCGGCTTCCGTAAGAAGTAAACTAACTAAGGAAACAAAGCCTGTGAAAATCGAATTTGAGGAAATTTACATTAGGGCACAAATACGTACCCATTGTTCCAGAGGCGTCACTCCCGCCGTAGAAAGTGGCGTGGGCGGAACTCCAACCACCGCCGTGTCCGTGGACATGCGAAGCAAGTAGAAGAACGGAGAGGAAGAGTATGCGTGAAGACACCATCGCGGCGGCGAACGTGAAAAGTACAGGCGATATACACGAGGAGAAGCAGTGTAACTGCGTAAAAGCAGAGCTGATAATAAATAGAGGCGAATTTCTTGTTGCTATTTAGAGCCAAAGAAAATAAATAAAATTTGAATTTTCATTTTTGGTAATTCGAGCTGAATTTGAACATAAATGGAATAGAATTTCATATAATTCATTTCACTTTGAATTAACTCTGATTAAATATACACACAAAATTAAAAACTGAGAAATCCAAATTGATTTTTATATAAATTTGAGATACCAAAAATAAAATTTTCCTAATAAGACATTAGAAATATATATAAAAATAAAATAAAAAGTTAAAAACTAATCTGCACCGTCCGTTATTCTTGATGTACGGATCCCACTTTTGTTAAATATTTGTTCGTATCTTATCATATCTCTATCGTGATCGGCCTGTTGATCCACTTTAAGTACAAATTGGATTCCCAATTCATTTGTTTCATCTCATAATTATCATGATATAAAAATTTATCCAAAAATAATTATGACAAAATTTCACATTAATTTATATCATATATTTTTAAATCAAGTATTTGCGCTTCGAAAGAAACAAAAAGAGACTGAAAGTAAATTATTTTATTTGATATTGAAATAAACATACATATAATCAATAAGATTAAATGATAACCTGATTAATTATGTCAATATATTTTAATACAATATTAACTGATTTATTTCCTAATACTTATTGAATGATTTAACATGATATATCTCAAATATATATCATTAAAAAAATAATTATATAATTTTGAGTAGCTTGAAGTTATACAATTTGATAACACATAAATGGTACAATACTATTGTAATGTATGTGTTAGTGAGGATAATATAGTTTAGTAAATAATTGTAGCAATAATACAATGCTCTTGACAATTATGTGCGATGGCGAAAATATAGTTGCAAAATATATTTATTAGTAATTATTTATTATTGGTGACAATATGGTTTCGTAACTTATTGCATCGATGACACATTAATATTAACGATTATGTGTTAGTGACGATAATATATACATATTACTATATTAGTAGTGACCATATTGCTTCTTAAGTAATTAGGGGTTAATTACATTGAAAGATTGTAAGAAAAACATATAATATCACTCATATTATAAATTATAATATTTATTATTACACATTAGATGTGTGATATGTATTCTTAACAAGTGCATCTACCTTGGCTTTTTTTAATCAAGATGAAGAATTGCTATTTAGAATTATTGAGAATAAATATGTGAATTTAACAATTATCTGAATTCATTGGAATTAATCGGATTTCATTGGAAGTAGTCAAGTAGATAATAATCCAATGGACGGGCTTTCGAATCAATATATATTTTTTGGAGAACTACTTTATGTTTCTCCCTAAGTCAATTTTCCAATGTGAATCACAACATGTGATAGAGAAGATATTTGAATATGTACGTAACTTTGGTATCCCAACCATATTTATAAACGTCAATTAGAGTATTCTACTTCAACCAATCATAAAAGTAGAAGTTCAATAACTTCTACAAAATGAAGGGTAACATCGTATTGGATACTTTAAGTCCAACGTTCTGCTCTTCATAATTGCTAAACACCGCCTATTTGAGTAAGTATGATTTGGGTTGGTTCATGGATCTTGAAATTTAGAATTCAATGGACCGGGGAGTGCAGCCCAGTACATAAGAGAAGTGAATCACATTGAAAAGACTTGTGCTAAGTCAATTACCTATGATATTACTCCTCTTATAAACTAGACATTTTCTATTTCCACATCCGATGTGGGATATATTTCAACAATGGATTATGGATTAAACCAATAAAAACTTTGTATAATGTGTTCTCCGTCGATCATTTCATATTTCGAAAAATCGAAAATGCGGATGCATATTTCTCAATGATATTACACAATCAAGACAATTGATTGAATTTGTGGTGAAAACATTTCATGGAAGTTCATTATCTTCTTTTTTATAAAGCAAATCTACTTCGATTCTTGAATGATCCATATCACTTTATGCTTGTATTGTAACACAAGATTCCACTTTTTATGTGTAAAAAGATTGCATCAATAAGTATGATTTTATATATGGACAATTCCTCAATATCTTGTTCATCTGCATAAAATAGTTTCTTTGTACTCCGTAAAAAAACTTGATTTTGGGGAAGAGATATTGAGTTTGTTTGGAACTCCGATTAAAACGGCGGAGATATGCGGTGCGATGCCAAGATCGTAATTTTCTTATGTACACAAACATAAGCTTAATTGCGATGTGATAATCGTTAAAAAATCACGATTTTAACTAGTTGTGTTCACATCGTGATTTTGGAAGAGACTCATTTACCCTTACTTCTATTAATTATAATATAAATATATTTATTATTTGTTATATATAAAGGTATATTATTATTTTTACATAAATTATGATTATAATATCGAATTTTATCATACTTAAAAATTCACCTCATATATCCGCACAGCTCAATTTTAAAAATGTAAACTAAACAAACCCACTAGTTCGTCAATAGAGTCACATATATCTTACATATTCAACAATTTTACACAAAGTTTTGACAAACCTTGTAACTTGTACAAATCTTATCATTTCCCAAGTCGATACGATCCATTCGTTCCCACATTCAAACCCCCCTTCTCATCATTAGAATGAACTTATCTTAAAATGAAATATTTTATTTTAGTTAACCTCAAACCAAACCAAATTAAAGTAGATGAAACAAAACTAAATCAAACCAAACCACGCATTATAATTTTTAAAAATAAATAAAATGGCATAAATCTAACTTTAAAATATGATAATTCATTATTTGATGTATTATAATTTAATTTATAAATCAAAATATTATAATAAAATTGATAAAAAACAAAAATATATGTTTCATACATTAAACTTAAAATATAATGAATAATAGATAATCATATTTTTGCATCTTAATTCAGAAATTATATATGATAAAATGCCTATTTCATAATTATTTATCTTTGGCTTCTAATGATTTGGAAGGTGTAATTCCTGGCTCTATTGGTACGTTATTGAGTTTACAACATGTCGATTTATCGCATAATCGTCTTTCATGGAATATTCCAATGTCTTTGCAAAGAATTGCAAGTTAGGTTTACTTTGATGTCTCTTTTAATAATCTAAGTGGTCTTATTCCTTCAGAAGGACCTTTNGAAAAATGTTATATGTATCATTGATCAATATTCTGTCAATCATCGCGGTTCGAATCATAGGCCCCCAGTTAGGGTTCATAAATTTCTAAACTCAAATAAAGAGCATCTTCTTTCACTGTTTCAAGATTGTGTGTTGTCTGAAATAATACTTTTGTATTGTTTGGCTTTGAGGTTTGTTGTCTTGTGTAAAATAATACTTGTTAGATTTAATGTTGGGCTTGTGGAATGTATTGGCTTTTGTTTTGTGATATAAGCTTAGCCTAAATATATGTATTTAAATATTTTGTAACTTGAAGAATTTGTACATTGTTTGAAATTCATAATTTGAAACTTTATTTGCTCTCTTTTCTACCTTATGCTCTCACTTCAGTCTATCTCTAAGGTACGTGGTCTAGTAGCTTTATGATAGCTACGTAACCACCACAAAAATCTTATATATGTTTTCTTTTTAATATTGAAGTATTATTTCACTTCATTTGGTTTGAACTTTTTTGGATTTATTCAAGTTGGGATTTTAGATTGAAAGCAACAAAACTCGTATCAATTGTAACATTTTATTATTTGTTTGCTTACAAATTTGATTGCCTAAAATGACAAAATTCAATGTTTTGGAAATATAACAAAGTGTGTTAATTGTCAATTTTCACCTTACTCTTCAAAGAATTGTTGCATTATTAACATCACTAAGATCTTCTCTTTTGTAATCTTTCATGTATTTTGCTGTTGTTGGGCTTATTTTATATTGGGCTTGAGCCCAAGTATATTTTTATTTAAGTGTGTTTTTTTGTGGAATGTGATGAGAAAGAAGGATTTTTGCATTTTGAACTTTAGTTTGCATTGTACCTTTCTTTATACATGTTATTGAAGTGGTAAGTTACATGTATTATCGTTTCACTTTCGAATATGAGTAACAATCCATCATTTTGCAACATTTGGACAATTCTAGGCTTCTGAATTTTAATTTGAAATTTAAATATATTATTCAAATGAATATGAATATTCACATTATTTGAATAATATTACGAACAAACATGAACATTGTTCAAATTAAATATAAATAACATAAACACATAGAGTTCAGTTTATTCCGAACGAATAATAATATATCTTGTGACACATCTTCCAACATGGCTCAAATGGATTAAATGACAATGTTTCGTGTTATTCTTAATTATTGAATATTAAATGATAAGATGACGAGTTTAAATTTAATGATAAGTTAATAATAGTGATTTCATTTGTATTATTTTGATTTAAATTACTATCTTGTCAAATGGACGGGTATTTCAATTATGTAGAATATGTATCATATTTGATCAATACTTAATATTAATATATATTTATATATTACTTAATTGGAAGAGTTTTAATATTAGTCTTCTAGAAATATAATTAATTGAGTAGTTATTAGTTTATTTTACAAAACTCCCAAACTGGAAAACAAGACCTGGAGTCAAGTCCACTTTGTTGAAAAATATATATTAAATGTAAAGTAATAATTTATTTTATTTTTTGTAAAATGATTTAAATTATCGAAATATAAAAATTGAATGGTATAAACTGATATTTTAACTAAAATGAAAATTTTCAATAATCAATTCATAAAATATCAAATAAGCAAAAAACATCGGACATGCTTGAAATATCGTTGAAGAAATAGGGATGAGATAAGACCGAAGTATTATGGTATGAGATGATCGTGTTTTAAAAAACTTTTTTGAAACAACAATACATTATTCGTGATTTTATGAAATGACTTTTTTACCCATACTTTTAATTAATTTTAGATTAAATAATAATTTGATAACCGTAAATTTGAAATTTTACAAAATACATTTTGTTGACAATTGGAGAATACGTACTACCTTGAGACCACTGTTTTTTACTTTCAAATGAATGTAGTTTATATTTATTTTTCTATTGTACTAAATAGATTTACGATATGGTGAACGCACTACACCACTTACCATTGTTGTGTGTGTATTTTATGGGAACTTGGAAAAAATGGCTTCCAAAGAAACCCTGCCAATAAAAATAATATCATAAATTAAATTCAAAATATGATTTAATAATAGATAATCATTTTTTGCATCTTATTTAAGAATTATATTTGATAATAGATTAAAATATTAAAAAAAATATGGTTGTGAACATACTAAAACAGTAAATTAAACAATATAAAGTTATAAATATTTATTTTAACTAAATGATACTCAAAGTATTTAGTATGATAAAACATATTTTACTATTTGTATTATCCAAAAAATATAATAATTAACAATTTAAAGATATGTACGTTGTAATAAAAAGAAAAAAAATTAATTACATATACTCGAACAAATAGAATGGAAAAACGATTAGCATATATCTTGAGTAGATGAAACTAAAATAAATATGCTCACTCAAACATGGAAGTCATACCGGTGGTATATCGTCCGGTATACCGGTCATACCGGTAAATATCGGTCGTGACCGGTACACCGTTATTCCGATATATCGTCGGTATACCAACAGTATATCGTAAATAACACTTGTACCGTTCGGGACCAGTACGAGCGGTACCGACCGATATAACTTCCTTGCAGTCAAATAACACAATGTATAAATAGAGAAAACAATATGTGTAAACTAACATTATATATATATTATATATAATACTCAAATTATTCATTTCAAATTAAATTCAAATATATGAACAGATTCAATAAAAAAATAGATTTTCAATTTATTTAATATAATGCAATATAACCTAAAATATTTGTACCAAAATCGATTAGAAAATAAGCGGTTCAAGTATTCAATTGGGCATCACGAGCCGTGTCAAAGCTTTACCGGGTTGGCGACCCGATTCAAGTGCCGGTAGCTGACAAAATATCTGCAGAAGCCAATTCAAGAATCATCGTTGCGTAGGGGTCGTTCTTTTTCTGGAATTCTCAGGAAGATTCAGTGACATAGAGCATCGCAGACAGCTATGGATTCTCTGCCATCCGTTTCTGCATTCATCGTGCTTCCTATCACTCGTTACCTGCACCACAATCGCCGGCGGATTACATCCTTCTCGTTTAGGCGGATCAGATCGATTAACAGCAACCGTGGAATACAGGTCGGTCGGAGAGTTTACTGTAGATTCAGCGCGGATGATGATCGGGAAGGAAGAAGCCGTCGGAAAGACGAGGAACTGGAAAGAGCGCTGCGGATGGACGGCACAATTCCTGGAACTTCGGATGCGTTCGTCGAGCAAGTATCGTCGCGCGCTTATGATATGCGGAGGAATCTCAACCAGAGCTTCGATAGCAGTAGCTATGACGGTAAACTCAATTCAATTCGAAGTTTCATCAATTTGCATATAGGATTAGTTGTTGAGTTTCTTGAGCAATTGCCTGTTACATACTCCAGTTTTGGAGGCCAATCCATGGAGAGAAACGTCAAAATCTGTTTATGTTCTTACTCACCAAGAAAACCAGCTATGTACCATGAGAACTCGTCGCAATCGAAGGTGAGATTCGATTCGATTCATCTCTTCAAACATGCAACAAGTCCTTGTTCTCTATTGTTTACCAGTTACCAACTATTCTGAATACAGCGAAGTCGAGAAAGAACTCGGGGTTCTCTTCTCCAAGGGAGGAAAATTGAGAAGCCAGTCCAAATCATCAGATTCCAGCTCCAAATTTCAAATGCTTGTCGAAGATGTCACAGAAGGCATACTTGTGAGTGAAGCTTCTATGAATAACCCTTCAATTTGGGACTTGAGAAATTAGTCTCACATATGTTATCTCAAAGGTATTCGAGGACCAAAATGAAGCTGCAAAATACTGTGACTTGCTTCAAGGAGGAGGTCAAAACTGCCAAGGTGTTGCAGAGATTGAAGCGTCATCCGTAAGAAGTAAACTTTAAACTTTAAACCATCAATCTCATCATTCATTCGAAAAATTGTGCAGGTTTTCGATCTATGCCAAAGAAACAGAGCCCTTGCAGTTCTATTCCGCCGTGGCAGAACACCGCCATTACCCGAAAGCCTTAAACTAGACCTGGGCGCTCGTAAACGATCCCTCGAAGATCAAGATGACTCGATATGATCAAGTAGAGGTAAACAAACAAACCTCTCTTAATTTGTTCTAATCATATAAGTTTGTTGTATAGCTGAATGACTATTGCATCTCTAAATGATGAATCTTGATTCTTTGATCTCAGCCTAAACACAAATCCCTCAACACCAACTCCACTTCCTTCAAAACTCCTAGCTTCCTAAACCACTTAGCAAGCAAATTCGAAGCTTCTTCCCCGAGAACGAAACCGTTTCTCTCCAATTCAACAAGCATACCCAAAGCCTCATCTAACTTATTTCCCTTCTCATAAGCAGTTAACACTAGAGCCACACATTTGTCATTAGGTTCAATCCCTGCTCGTATCATATTCGAAAACGCAATACAAGCTTCTTGAATTCTTCCTGATTCAACATATGCATTTATGAGAAGTGCACATATTCTTGCATCAGGAATAATACCCACAATTTGGATTGCATCAAAAACTCTTTGAGCTCCAACACTATCACCTTTCATAGAATACGCCCTCAAAACCGCCTTGTAAACTTCCTTCCCTGCATAAATCTCTAGTTCTTCCATTTCCCTTAGTAAAATCTCTCCTTTATAGAGTTTTCCAGCCCTAACATAAGCCATTATCATCGCCCCATACGACCTCCGATCTAACCGAACCCCAAGGTGTTTAGTTTCTTCAAATAACTCTTCAGCCATATTGAAATCCCCATTTTTGCTGTACATGTGAATCAATGTTGTTAATATCACCTGATCATACATGAAACCATTGTTTTTCATAGCTTTAAATGTCTTCTCTGCTTCTTCTAGCTTGTTTTCCTTTGCATATGCATGGATTATCTTCGTGTAGTCACGAATATTAGCTTCGAATGATTCTTCTGTTAAGGCATGTTCAGCTACCTAGAAATGGACAACAAAATCTGGTAAATGTTGGAGTTATAGAATCTGGACGATACGAATAGGTATAAAGTATAAGAATATCGTAAAAGATTTGAAGAAATAATTTACTATAATGCATATTCTCTCTTATAAATTAATCTAAAAAACATCTAAAATCCACTGTGGGATAATTATATCTTCAATAGAACCTTCAAGTCCAAACAACAGTCAAGTTTGAACTTGTAAATTGAAATAATATATGATATTGGATGTGTTTGATTCCACTATTAAAACCTAAAAGTGCGATGATGTGCAATTCGATGCTCAAATCTAGATTTTTTTAACACACAAAAAAAAGTAAATTTGAACTGCATTCATCGCTAAAAAATCACAATTTAATCATAACTACTAAAATCAACTATTATAATCAATTTACTTTTATTTCTAATAATTATAGTATCATCACAATTATATTATTAGAAAGTCATATGCCTTATATGTAAAATCATATTAATATTTTTAAATGAATTATTATTATAATACTATAATTTTATCAAATATATTTAAAAATTTACAATTATCATATATCATCTCACCAAAATATTGAACCATATAATTATTTACTAATATAAATTATTAGTAATATAATTATTTGCCCCATATAAATTAATTTAAATTTCATCCTAATTATATTTTCTAGTATAAAACGATAGATAATCATCTATACCCACAAACCTTCAAGTAAATAGGATGATTCATTCTGCTCAATTCTCTTAGGACTGAAAGCCAATCAGCTCGTTGAGGATTAGTACTCTTTACCCAGGCTTCCAGCATTAGAAAAACACTCCCATTTTCCGGCGTAAAGCAAATTATCTGTTTCATCACCGCCTTGCACCGATTCGTCATTCTATACGGTAATTGTGACATTGCTTCTGTTTCCTCCTCGGTCAGATCTCTCTTCACCCATTTGTACTTTGGAATCTTCACTGTAACCCCAACGTTATCGGTCTCCTTTATAGCGCAGGGAAGAACTGGATTTTTGCAATTGAAGAAGCGATTCTTTCTAAAATGGTTGAAATTGAAGTCGTTATTGTAAATAGGTGAAGCGATGAAGGAATAAGCAGCCATCAATGGCGGAAATAGACTGCAATTCTGGTTTCTGATGAGGTTTGAGGATATGGGAATTAGAAAGGGATAGAAGGCCATTCCAGTACTATTTCAGCCCATTTAATAGTCCAAAAAAAGTAGAAGCCCAGGGCTTACGAACTTGGGTGGACACAGGTCCGGTCTCGGGTTATTGATCGAATCTATTGAACTCATCAACTCGTATGATTGATCAAACGGATTAAAAATACGACTCAATTCGTCAACGGATTGATAAAAACTAATTTCTAAACTAAAAATTTTTAATTTTAACTCTAAAATAAAAAAAATGGGTATATTTCAGTTCGTTGACCCGTATGGATCGACTTATACGTGTTCAATTTAGGTTGCACGATTTGCTAGGATTTGTATAACCTAGCGCACCTGGTGCGGACATTGTGCATATAATTTTTTTAAAAATTTAAAAAAATTAAAAATATATATATTATAATTAATTTGAGTGAAATTTTATACCATTCATTATATTACTAATTGAAATGATTTGAAATATTATTAGATTATTGAATAATTAAAAATAATATATTTATATTATCAACGAATACTTAACGTACCTTAATTTGATTTGTAAAAAATTAATAAATCTCACACTTTATACTTTTATTGGTGCAACATAATTGAATATCACGATATAACTAGTACATTAATATTTGATGGATCAATCTATCGGTTTGACTCATTTATACGGATTGGATTGGGCTGATCCAATTGGACCGACCCATACCCATCCATCGGACTTAGTCAGCAATTTTGATTTCTTCTCCGCATTTCACTTTCAAGTTTCATCTTTATCTGTTCCGTTTTGTTTCGTTCTGCAGATCAGAAGATTAAGCCTTAAGGCTCTGGAATTCTCTTCGATCATGGCGACCCCAAATCTGAGTCTCATCGGAGTACTTTCCGAAACGGAGCGTATAATCAACGCTCACTCACGCCATTTCCTTGCTCTTTCAGTTCTTTTCCTTCTCCCACTTTCTTTCTCTGTTGTTGTTTACCCTTATTTATCTCCATCTCACTCGCTCGTTTCCCTTTATCACAAATCTAGCTTATTTTATTCCACATCAAATGGGGATACAGGTTTCGCTGAAAACCCTAATTTACTCATACCCCTTTACGCCCTTTTTCTTCTTCTTATTTCCCTTTGTGGTATCACCTCTGTTACTCACAGCACTTTCAATGGATTCTACGGTAGACCGGTAAAATTAATTCCCTCGATCAAATCCATCATATTTTCCTTCTTCCCACTAATTACAACGCTGATTTGTGCAATTATAGTTGTGGGATTGATCATATTCTCCTTTTGGGGCTTCACGATATTGGCTTTTAATATGGGTTCATTATTTGGTTTTGAAATTGAGCTATCAAGCTCATACACAATGGCGTTTTATATTGTGGTATTAGCTTTACTAGCAGCTCTGTTAATTTACATGAAAGTTGAATGGTATTTATGTACTGTTATAGTGATTGTGGAATCTAAATGGGGTTTTTCTCCATTGAAAAGAAGCTCATATTTGATTAAAGGGATGAAACGTGTAGCTATTAATTTAATATTACTGTTTGGGAGTTTGGGTACGGCGTTCTCTTTGGTACTTGGAGTTTTAATTCCTACTGAAGATGAATTTGATTTGAGTTGTGTTAGAGTTGGTTTCATTATTGAAACAATGATTTTCACAGGCTTATTGACAGTTATATTGCTTTACAAAATTGCTGCAATTACTGTTCTGTTAATGTATTGTAAAGCTTTACGTGGAGAATTGGCTTGTGAGATTGCTGATGAGTTTTCAAGGGAGTATTTGAGTTTGCCTTTTGATGATGATAAAGTTCCTCATGTTGTTTATGTTGTTTAAGTACTGAATATGCCCTTGTTTTGCTGGTTCAGACAATAAATTTCATTTAATAATTTTTATATTTCTATGAATAAAAAAATATATTTCATTTTTTATAATTTTAATGTAGTCATTCTAACAACATAGAATAAAAAATGTATTATTTAACTAGTATGGTACGCGTTCTAAGAACGTGGAGTACTGTAGCTTTCACGACGGGCATATAGAAGATGAAGGGGAAGTAAAGACAATTTCCAATTCAATCATCTATGAATACTTGACAGAGCAAATGGAATACATAAAGGGGTTCAGGGCATATCAGCTTTTAGAATTTAAAAATTCAATTTCCGTATATATGGAATTTCGGGAGAATCAAGGGTTTGGGATTTAATTTTAAAAACTATTGCAAATTAAATCGCCTGATTTTCAAGGATGGGAGCATAATCGGCATCCACAACACAGGAAGAAGAAACACAAACTAAATACAAGAACAACTACATCAATGCCGATACGAATAACAGCTTCATTTGAACAAAAGAGCAGAATTGCTACAGTGCTCACGTTCTATTAATGCGGACAACACTAAATAAATAAAAGGTTCTTTTTATTGCATTATTTGATAGAAATGGCCCGTAGTATAAACCTGAAACCTATCTTGACTATTAAAGAATAATTAATAATTTTATTTGAAAAGTAATCGATTTATAATGCAATTTTTTAGGGTCAATAAAAATTAAGGTTAGATAGATCACAGATGCAAATATAAAATTAATAATTTTTTTTGAATTATATAAATAATATATATATATATGGATAACATCAATGTTTTCATATATGTATACTATCAAATACATCAAATACCGAGTTTGATCGGTTTTTTGTTCGTGCCGCCCGACCCTAGAATATTAGGGTTGATTTACGATTTTTTTTAATTCAATCCTAAAAAACTAATTAAATATTATTTTTTAAAAATAAAAATAAAATAATATTTGGTATTATCGAGTATACATATCATACCGCTCATACCTATGAAGTAATCCAAAATTCAATCAAAATTAGTAATCAATATTTTGTAAATATAACTAAAATTCTTGAAATTTCTGAAAATTCACTCATATAAAAACTTTACCATAGGAATTATTTGACATAGGGGTGGCGGGTGTGTACCAATCGACAAAGGGTATCTATGGGTTGGTTCGTAAAAAATTAATTTAAAAGTTTGACCAGAAAAATCAACACATCGATCGATATGAATAGATTGATATAGACCAAATTTTTTAACTATTTATACGCTTTTGGGGTTAAAATTAAGGTTTTTTTAATCTAGTTAGGTGGAATGAGTAAAAATAAAATTTTCTAATTTGTTGGGTCGACCCAACCCGACCCGTACTTATTCGAGGGATTGATTACCTGTTAGTTAATCATAAGTAAAAAGCCAAACATAAAAAGGCAGCAGAAAACTATTATATCTTCAATGTTGAGATAGAAACAGAGAAAATAAGTCTATTATTTTGAGATATAATAACCAAATTAATTCATACCTGTTACTTTGGACCAATATCTTTGAGGGCACATATTTGTTCCTCTCCCATTGCAGACATTACAGAAACAACAAGATCTTTACCTTCAGCAAAACCATCCTTTATCTACAAATATAATAAACCTCATTCATTCCACAACATATAAATAAAGCAGCTTAATATATATAACCTGTTGAAGCATATTTTCATCAGTTGGAAGCCGGAGATCGTCTTTCGTACCACCATTCTCGGTCAGCAAGCTCACCTGAAGAATCATATTAGCAAAATTAAATAACCAAAATGGATGAAGAAGATGATATACAAACTCAAGATTCAATGGACCTGGAGAGTGTCTGTATAGTAAAACTCATAAGAGAAGTAAATCACATTCAAAAAATTAAACCAAACCAATTACTATAACATTCTATTTCTACAACCTGGAGAGTGTCCGTATAGTACAGTACATAAGAGAAGTGAATCAACTTGTAAAAACAAGACCAAATCAATTACTAGAACATTCTATTTCTAGAACCGATGTGGGACAAAAATACGATTATGAAGAGTTACGTACAAAACCATCCTCAGAGATATCAATGAGCTGGTAGTCAATGCGATTGACATGTGGAACCTGTTTGTTAATATACATTTCTTCAGTTGTTAGAGATGATGACAAAATATGGATAAATAAATAAGAAAGAAACGTACGTCACAATTATGGGAAGAAGGGACAATATCTTCAAGCTTTTTAGCAGTAAATATGTCAATAGCCACAAAGTGACATTTGGCATGCCCGTGCTTTCCAGTTTTGGAGGTGGAAACTTCTACAACCTGCAAACAAGTGATAAAATATCAATAGAGAAAAAGCCTTGAAGTTTATTTATCCATCAGCAAATAAAAAACAAGTGAAAAACTTCTACTACAATGTTGAGAATAATTGTCTTAAATTGGAAATGAGATGTGGTTTGGATTGGTTTATAAGATGGATTGTAGACCATTGTAATTGGCTTGTTAAGTCATTTACGGTATGGTCTCATCCTCTAATACATTATATCCGAACACTCCCCACATGAAATTGACCCGACTCTAGAAATTTAACATATTGAATTTGTACTAGATTGGTTAGAGAAATGAGATTGATTAGGTTCATAAGGGTGGGGAATGTCATTATATAATAACTTAATCAAGTCTTTTAAATATGTGCCCCCCTTAATCTCATTCATTCACGCTCTCCAATCTTAATTTTGACAAGACTCAATTATTTCAACATGGTATTAGAACCGATTCGGTTCATTTCAATTCCTACGTCCCAACCTTATGGTTGAAGTTGAGGGGTATTCAATATGAGATTGATTAGATTTATAAAGGTGAGGAATGACATCACATAATAACTTGATCGCATTTTTTAAATGTGTGAAATCCTTCCCTTAATCTCATTTGTTCACTTCACACCATCCCATCATAATTTTGACTAGACTCTATAATTTCAACACCCAAATACAGAGGAATCCAATTGTGTTGAAGTTTCGAATGGAATATGATCATCAAGATCAAACCTTATTTTGGTGTTTACATGAGATTCGTCTTTCTTAACTTTAAGAAAGTCCCAGAGAGGGCTTAGGCATGGTTGATCCATGATTTATCCTTCATATTTCGTTTGTTTCGAGAAATCTACCGATCAATTCCAATTCTTAGTTTTTCTCTTAATTTGTTTCCAATCAAAAAATCGAAAGCCAAAAAGGGAAAAGAATTCAAATTGTCAGGTATCAGAATCAAGCGATAAAGTCATCCAAAACTTCAAATTGACTACCAAGTTTTCATCTCGATAGAAATTCAACAAAAAACAGGAAATTTAAACCAATAACTTCAATTTATCAACAACAAAAAAACGAATGAAATTAACTCGAACCTTGCACGGACGGGACTTGATAACAATGTAACCGTTCTTACGGATGGTCCCTGCCTGCTGTGGATAAGTTTTGGAGGCACCGGCATCAGCCTTAGACTCAAAGTGATGCTCCTCGTCGGACATCTTCACCTTCAAACCGGAGAGAAAAGCTGAAAACCGTATAGAGACGACTGCACCGTGATTGATTGGCGTCGTGGATACGAAAAATTGAAGAGTATATATAAAGGGTAAAGTGTATAAATGTAGAAGGGGGATTAGGGTTTTTGGTAAATGGATCACCGTTGGATCCTTATCCTAAAGGATTCAATTGTGAGATCATTTTCATATTTGGCGTCAAAACGACGCTGCATTAAGCCTTAAGGTTGCATCACTTTCATCTGTCCTTCTCACATACGATGGATAAGTACAACCAAAAAAATTACAATATTTATTTCTAAATACTTTAATATTACATCAATTATTAAGTTAAATGAGAAATTAGTATAAAATATTTTCCATACCAACATTTGTTTGGATTCTATTGAAATTATAAAATAATGCATATTTATCTAGATAATAATAAATTTCCAAATCAATGAACGTGAATTTATAAAATTATTTGGTAAAATTACAATATCATAAACATTAGTTATGTAAAAATATTAATATATATTTAAATATAAAAATAAATAATGATAAGTAAATTTTAGTTATTGAAGAATAACGATAAATTAATAATTTCGCAAATCGCGTTGATGTGGTAACTAATTTAAGTACATGTAGTGAAACATGACTTTGCATTGTTTTAGGCACTATTTATTCTATTTTGTAAACATTTAAAAACAACGATTTGGTGAACTCACTTCGCGCTAACGTGCTTTTAATTGATGAAGCAATGAGACCCAACATTGTCCTAATTTGAAGTGTATTGTAAATAAGAAAGTGGACAATGCGATATCCCAACAATTTATTACCAATTGCATTGTCATCCAATTATGGTGATGTTTGGATACCCAATTCACCACCCGATGCGGTGAACGTACCGTAGTTATATTCTATTTTTACCAAACATCAGTAATAACTACGTTCGTGTGACCGTAGAAAACTGCGATGAGTTCACAACTGGGTTAACCCAACGGCCATCAGAACGCACCTACCAAATAATTATTTTTTTAAAAAAATAATTTTGATCAATAACTTCTTATATTTTATCAATTACGTGTTCAAACTATAAAAATATATATAATAATTTAAAAATATAGTTTTAAAATAATGAATTTATCATAAAATAATATGAAATATAATTTTTAAGTTATAAACAATTATTTAAAAATAAGGGAAAAAAATCATTTTTTGACATTACGATCACTGAACCGCTGTTTCAAAAACAGTTTTTTAAAATTACGATCAGTTCACCTCACAGCACAGTACAATTATCTCACCTCACCGCTATTTGACAAATGATGTTCCAAACGTACCCTATAAATTAGTAAATGATTAAATCATCGAATATTTTTTTCTAAATGATTAAATTCATACAAATTCATGAAAAAATAGTTTGAATATTTTACATAAGGCAATTAGGATTCCATAAGAATGATAAAAATATGATGCTTGTTACCTTGTCATTGACCACTAGAAGTTTTGGCTAATGAAAATATTCCCTTCAAAGTGAGTTCAATATGCCAATCGAACAATTCAAAACAAATAAAATTGTACTAATTTGAAATATAGCAAATTTCATTTTTAGTTATTAAACTTGTAATTTGTTGTACTTATTCTTATCAATATTTTTCTATGTTGCACGGATGTTATTAAATTTGCGCGTCGGGTACTTGGGTGCGGGGATTCATGCACCCACTCACATATTTAATAAAAAAATTAAAAACAAATTAGGGTTATAAACTTATAAACGTAAGAGGCTGCACATAAGAAATCTTGTGGATGAGGAAAAAGAACTCCAAAAGTGAATTGAAGGTGGTGAAACAAGAATCTAACAAAGGTGAATTAAGAATTACGTACTTGATTCGTAAATTGTTTTAAAGGTCATAACTTTTTACAGGTTTGCATATTTTGTTTTTTTATCATGAGTGGAAGTGAATCTATTCCTACTTCAAAGCCAAATACGGTAGATATAAAATTTTCATTGAGAGTCTTTGTTACCACAAAAAGAAGATCCGATGATAAATGGGGTAATAAGGGTTACTTGATTAACATTTTTTAATATTGTTATCTTTATATTCAATTTATAATGATTAACAATTTATAAGGGGTAATAGAGGTTATTTTATTTTATTTGCAAATTTCAAATATTTATATTGATTATTTTATTATTTTGAATTTGACGCATTCTAAATTGGATATTTCTAAAATCTCTTCACCCCGTACCCCCGCACCTAGCATCTCGCACCCGTATCCCCGCACCTATGGAACATAGATATTTTTAGTCATCAAAATTTCAGAATGCTGCACTTTTTATCATTTTAGCACTAAAAATAACTATTGACATTCAAGTTAGTTAACTCTCCACTTACTTTTGGTTAATTTGCAAAATGATCCCTAAAGTTTTAAACAATCACTTTTGGTTATCAATCTTTTAAAATGTTACACTTTTAGTCATGGACTATTTTCAAAATTTCTATTTCACAACAAAAATAACAATTACATTGTAACTTGCGTTTCTTTTCCTCATATTCATGTGTTTAATTAAATTTATTTATTTTCTTTTGACTATAAATTAAGCTTTTAAAACCTTCATAATTGTAAACTATAATCTATAAAACGATACAATTAGCCGATTGTTAATCTTTTGTGTACACTTTTCTGAAGTTCGGTTGCTTTCCATATTAGTGGGTTACATCGCATATCCTATAGGTTGTGTGCATTGAATTGATTATAATTAAGCTGAAAAAAAGGTAATCAAATCTTAATATTTATATATATAAGACTCACAATAACAACATTTATTAATATTATTTGCATACCGTTCTTATCAAGGTCGGTATTTTAAATATTTTAAAATAAATTTTCTTTATTTTAGAGTCACAAACAAAAAATAAAGGACGTGATACTAAAATAATATCATGTAATACCAAAAAAATACTAGTACCTTATGTTACGTCAAGTATGGAACATGAATAAGTGGGTGTTCTGATTATGTTATTGTAATGCATTTTAGTTATTATAATGCATTTTTGTTGATTTTATAGAACATGTGTATCATTACATTCTAATTTTAACGAGAATTTATGAAATGCATTTTCAAATATGTACATGAATGCAAAATTAAGGTTTAACCTCATTCTGGAATTAATAATGCATTATTGTATGTGTATGGACCAAATTACCTTTACCCATCACAATAATTAAAATCCTAATATTTGTCTTTCTTTCTCCGAACAAAAGCACAGCCGCATCTTGGAACAATTCTTCACTTGCCACAAAATACCGCAGATTAGCAGAATTCTCCAACCATTGTTTCATTTTATCTTAAAGTTTCGTGAAAATATGTAATATTTTATATGCAAATTAATTGTATTTTGTATTTATTCTCGATTTTGATACTATTTTTTGTGAAATAGTAGTAGTTACATTGTGAAAAATTCAGTTTTTCAGGGTTTTGGGGTTCACAAATGATTATCTATTATGTGTTGTTTGAATTCAATAAAAGTATTTTGTGTTTTTATCCAATTAAAGGGCAAAATTGTCTTTTATTTTTCATAATTCATTCACGTTAACATTTTATGCAGAACACTCCTCTCATTTTACAACTCATTATTTACTCTGCAGAACACATAACCATTTATATTTTGTAAATACATTATGACAATTTATTCTAAAAACACATTTACATTCTCATAATACATATAGAACACACCATAATATTTGTATCAAGGTGTGTTCTCTAGATGGTATTGGTAGTTCGATATGACTATAGCACCCCGGAAGACTAACTAGTGTTAGGGTTGTTACTTATATTTATTTACGAAAATATTCATATTTGCTCAAATTATAAACGAATATGAAAAAATTTCTAACAAAGTTCATATATATATTCAAACGAACAAATACAATCAAATGAAACATATTTCAAACACAAACTATTAGGATGACATAAGAGCCGTAGCTAGCATACAGATACATTTCCCCTTTCTTACCAATAGAAAAAGGAAATTAACTCACCAATTGCATTATTAATTATTATTCAATTATAAATTAAAATAAATGATTAAACCACCAAATATTCTACTAATTATTCATGCTGCAAAGTGCAAACCCTCATCAACATTTTATTTAAAAGGCAACTGCTTCACAAAACAACCTAATAAAGAGTTCAGTTTTTGAAGCATTAGAAACTTCATTGCAAACCATGTCAGCATTTCTTACCTCTACTCCTCCCTTATGAAAACAAGGTCAAATTTTACTCCATCATAGCTTTGGCAGCTTCGATCAGAATGGGTCGAAGTTCATCCGATGCACGTCCAAGGACTGTAAATCCTTCTTTGTCCTCGATGTCTACATCAGCTCCATGTCGTATCAGAAGTACAGCTACCTGAAAAAACAGCAAGGGCTGAGAATATTTAAGATGGAAATGTTCATAAATTCAGGAACAACAATCGTTATTCCCGGCTACCGACAAACGTTCTAACAATCGGAATTCAAAATGGGCTCAAAAGGTGCTCAAAACCATTCATGGACCTCTTTGTTAAGGCACATCACAGCTGTCATTAATGGCGTTTGCCCTGCTCTATCAGTTTCATCTATTTCTGCACCTTCCTCGATTAGAAGCTCACAGAGCTCAGCATGACCGGTGCTAGCCGCACGATGCAATGGTGTGCACCCAACCTGTAGAAAGAAGTTGTCACCAAAACCAGAATGTTAAGCATTCGTTAACGAGTGTTGAGATTATAGAGTCTGTCCGAAATTACGATGGGAAAACGTGAACGAACGGGATTAAGGAAAAGAAGCCACACATTTAAAAGACTTGATAAGCCATTATGTGATACATTTCACCCCTTTATAAACCTAATCAATCTCACTTCAATAACCAATGTTGGACAAATTCAACACTCCTCCTCCAGTCAAACCATAAGGTTTGGACTTGCGAATTGAAATGAACCGAACCAACTCCGATACCATGTTGAAATTATAGAGTCTAGCTGATGGTAGAGCGTGAACGAACGAGATTAAGAAGAAGAAGTCACACATTTAAAAGACTTGATCAAGATATTATGTGATACATTTCACCCCTTTATAAACCTAATCAATCTCACTTCTATAACCAATATGGGATAAATTCAACAACGAGATTAGTAACACACCTTGTCCTTGACATTGATGTTTGCATCATGTGAAACCAGAATCTGAGCTATTTTGAGGTGACCTTTGCTAGCAGCATAATGAAGCGCTGTGCGCCCACCTTCATTTCTACGATTCACATCAGCTCCTGTTTAACACCATTTAGTCAGTTTAAACTGTGAAACAACAAGCAAGTAATTCAAAAAAACCATTACTGGCTTAAATCTTCCAGGAGATTCACCTCTATTTAGTAAAATCTTAACAATTTCAAGATAGCCACTGCTAGCAGCAGAATGCAAAGGGGTCCAGTCTCCTTCATCAGAAATATTCACAACAGAAGGGCTTGCGGATGATAATAATTCCACCAACTAACACCATAGAAAAATTGAAGTAGCAGTCGATTACATGAACAACTGAATCACGTAATTCATTCTAGTTCATCAAATCACATATGTAATAATCCAGCAGATTATTCGGAAGAAGCAAGTATAGCTCCAATTTCATCAAACGAATTGAAAACATTACGCATTCGATGAAAATCCAAAAGAATAACTAATTTCACCAAACTGACCTCGGTATGGGAAAATGAAACGGCGACATGTAGGAGAGAGCGGCCGTCTTCATTTCGTAGGTCGAAAGCTTGGAGAAGTTGCTCTTGTGAAAGCAATTTGAATAGACGAAGATTTCCCGATTCCGCCGCCTTAAACAGTTCACTCTCACTGAAATCTCTGGCCGAATCGCCCTCGATTTCCATTTCACCGCCTTTCTTTTCAGAATCACTAGACTCCCCCAAAATCTTTGCTAATCAAAATTAATTTAATACTTGTTAAAAATTTAGCAAGACGATTAAACTAAAAATTTCATGTATAATAGAAATGTTGAAGTGTGTCTTCAAATAATAGCTATTTATAGTCAACTAGGAATATTAAATTTACTACCTAACAATATGCATAATTAGATAAAATATTACTAATATTCTATCTTTGTTTTTTCTTAAGCTTATCAAAAACTTGTAATTTAGTTGATTTTTATGTTCCATTTATTATAATTATAAATTTAATGTATTAATTTGATTTTATTATATTTGCAAAAAATCAAAATATTTATATTATTTTATTATTATTTAAATATAAAAAATTTAAATAATGTATTTAAGTTTTTATTATATTAATGTACTTAATTTTTTTATTATAATTATAATGGCGGAAATACGGTTTTGTCCGATTCTTTTTCCTCCACGTTGTGTCCATGGTTACATGAACACCTACACCTCCACGGAATAATACGTTCTACTGACAAGGGTTTGGACGCCCATTGTCCGAGGAAGTACTGTTTATTTTTTTAAATATTTTTTTATTTATTTAAAAAATATAACTTTCAATAATTTAATAATTAAATATTATAAAATTTATAATTTTATTTTGATAATATAAATATGTAATTTTAGGTAAAATTAGACCATTTCGAATTCGAAATATTAAAAATGAGTATGAAGCAATGAAAGTAAATACAATCGAAACATTGAAATATAATACATACAACAATATAAATTTTAAAAAAATAATGTTTAATTATCGATATTATCGAAATTTAAAATATTAAAATTCAAATGTAATATTTATTGATAAATTGAAAAGTAAATAAATAAAATTGATGAGATAGAAAGATAAAATGAAATTTGGAGAGATGATGTAGATAAAATAAAAATAAAAAATGATGTAGATGAATGATAAATTTTAAAAATTGAAAGATAATATGATGTAGATGTGAGAGAATGATGATGTTTAGAGATATTTATACGGCGAAAATGGTTTTAAACGCGAACAAAGTTATAGCTAACCTTAGGTGGACACACTAACCCTTACAAAACTTAATTTATCTCGAGTTATAGGAAAACTTAATATTTGGTTTTCTAATTTTCTAATTTTTCATATAAGCTTTCTCACTCATAAGAAATTAAACCAGAGTTACAAGAGGCATGAACAAGATGCTCACATTTCTCAAGACAAATTCTGTAAGAACAACGACATAACAAATCAGACAAGCCTCACCAAATATCTACATGATTATGAGGCCATTCATTCTGAATAATAATACAGTGCTATTCACCTCACCCATTTTTAGTTGCACTAAAAGATCATCAAAGAACTTCTAAATGAATCTGTTTTCTACTGATACTCCGTTCCATCATTCGAACCACTAGCAGAAACACGTCCTCCAGAAGAACTCCCGTTTTCATCGCCACTAACTTCAGGCTCAGGCCAAAAGTCATCTACCCAGCTTGCATCCGCAACGAAATCATGATCGTTAAGAGACTCAACAGTAGAGTCTAGATCACCATCTTCATCTTCGATGAGACGGAAGATTGTGTTTTTAGTGTAAAGATCATCATCACAATCTGCTTCCCATGGATGTGATGATGAATTATGATGAGTACTTATCCATTCTTCGTCATCATCACTGTCGATCTCCATAACGAAAGATCTATTCTGCATAGCTCTCTTGTTGAGCATAAAGACATTGAAGTAGTAGCTAACAAGTTCTTTCATTGTGCAGTTCGGGAATGAATCTCTTAGGTGTTTCCAGAAATTTCTACCATGTGACTTGGGATTCGATAAAATAATCTCGTGAAAGATTTGTCTGTCTTCTGGGATCCATTTCGAGGCAACCACTTCACCCATATCATCGAAACCTAACTGAGAAAATTTGTCATCTCCGATTATCTGTTGAAGCATTTCCCTTGCTTCCTTCACATGTTGCTGCACACACCTCATGGATCCCATGTCTAGGCAGCTGCATTCTGCCCTACCATTTCCAGCTACAAATCCATCAATCGAAGAATGACTTAAATTAGGAAGTGACAGGATACAAGATCCCATCAGTCTTCGATTATGGTCACTTTCCATAGAGGAGTTCTCATGAAAACCACTAGGATCCCACAAGGGAACTGCAGCTTGATGTTCTGGCCCAATCGGAACTTCTTTCCTAGAAGGGCAATTCAATAAAGTAGCATATGGATCTACATATGGTTCAGGAGATTGCTGCGGGACGGTTAACTGAATATATCCTGGAAGAGTAGGCCACAAAGGGGTGCAATCATTTCCGAAATCTTCGTCATTAGTACTGCTCGTCACCAAGAACAAAGGTGCATTTGGATCTAGTTTTTTCTCAGCAGTAACATCACTCACATTTCCATCTTCAAATCCAACGTCAAGCTCTAGGTTACAGATATTGTTTCCTAAGACATGGTAGAAGGTTAATCAAGAGCAACAAGTGATTTCGAAACATTTTACAAGGGGTATAATTCTAGTTGAATTTGCATGTGTCATCGTACATTTATCTTACCAGAAAAATCAATAGGAAGAGTAGTCACATGAGGCTCCTCCACATTTGAAGGCGATTTTATGTAGTATTCCACATGCTTAGATTGTTTGAAAGAAGGCTCAGGAAATTCTTTCTCATCCCAAAATCGTTTGATTCCCATATCCTGTATTGAAAGATTAAAGAATCAGCTGAGTCCTCAAATTGGATGATTACAAGCAAACGCAGTCTACTGCGTTTGAAGAGTGAAAATTTTGAATCAGCAAGAAGGGAATGTTAGATCTATACTATAATATCTCCCCAAAAATGCATGTTCATAGTAAATTAAGAAAAAATAAAAGCAAATGAAATTCTATCAACATCACAAGAAGATTATAGACATCACGTAAAATTGGGGGTCAACCCTAACCCTAGATACAATACGATTGGACAGAAAAGCAACAAGATGGGTACCAAACCTCAATTCGTGGAACGAAGAACTCAAACCCTCAATCAATTTCCAGATCCAAGGAATCTTATATTTAGTAACAGAAAAAATCAAAAAACCCTAGATCGCAAGATCTCCCGAGAAAATTCGAAATCAAATTTTATCAAGAGGGAAAACGAAAAAATCAAGACCGAGAATTAGAATTTTTCACAAATAAATCCCAGAAACCTAAATCTTCCGAAATACACAAAACTGATTCAAAATCTTGCACAATCGAAAGCGAATGGAAACAATTTCTCCAGAAAATCGTTAAATAAAAAAATTCGCTTGGATTTAAACGAAAACAAGAAAGTTCGATTCCTTCGATGTGGAAATTGGAGGCAATTTACGATGGGGGAAAACTTTAACCGGCGAAATCGTTCTTCTTCGTAGCGGTCAATACCCGAATATTACGACCCGTTTTTCAACTCGAACGGGCATCAAGCTCCGTCTGCCATTTTTCTTCTCAATTCTCATTAATTAAGTTTACTTTGTAATTGCGGCTGATTATTTAAATTTAATTTCATTATATTACAAAAATTACAGTCTTATTCTAAAATTTTCAAAGAACAAAATAATCATAATTTGAAAAACTATACTATTATTCTAAATAAAATTATAATTTAATTTGATTAATCATAATATATTTTAAATACTCAATATATTAAAATATATTGTATTCATAATAACGATTAAAAACCGAGTGAATCTTATATAATGATTTGCTCAAAAAATATCCAATATACTCGAATATATTTGGTAACTTTAATTAACCTCTTATATATTAAACTTAGGCGAAGTAATATATTAAAGTTATGCATATCTCATTATGTAATTGCAAATACTAAATACAATTGCAAGTCCCATACTTGATATTATATATAATAAAACATTAATATTTTAATTTCAAATATATCAAAAATTTATAACTTTGATTTTAAATAAGAAAATAACATGTTTGGTGTCTAAAGTTTTGTGATTTTGGAAAATTTAGATATTTAAATTTTAATTTGACATATGTTTTCTCTATACTTTGATATTTATGATAACAATAGTCCTTAATGTTTCAAAAAATTGGCAAATTCAATCTTCGTGTAACAAAAGTAGTTCTTAGAATTTGATGATCAATTTTACCATACACATTAAACTTTGAATATTATATTTGATAGAATTTATGAAATATAATAATTAATTTTACCTTAAAAAACTTTGAAACTAGTTTTGCTAAAATTTAAATATTTTATGAATCAAATTTACCAAATAATACAATTATTTGAGATCTGAAATGCGTCTCTCATTTAAAATAAATGTTATGAAATTTGTAGTATTTATTTATAAGTAGGTTATTTTATCGAGAAACAATTCTAATTAGGTTAATCAAGGAATAAATAAATCCTTCGATTGGTCATCTTTTGACTCACCGATTTCTTTCATATAAGGTTTTATTGTTCTTGCAGTTTGAAAGTGATCTCGTCTACAGAGACGCCGCGGAAGTGGGGGACGTAAAGACTCGTATTTGATCACTGTTAGGTCTGGGAACGTTCGTTGAGTCCTGCTTCCATAGTGCGATCAAAAAACTTGTACGACCAATGTACTGTATATCTGAACATTTAGGAATTCAGTCTATATTGTGAGTTGAGTATTATGTTGTCTTCCTCAAGGGTTGACGTTTTTTTCTCCAATTTGTCTAAGTTCACACCTAAGATGTGCACAACAAAAGTATCTGTCAGTGTGAAGGAACGTATTGATCTTTCCGCTAAAGAGAAGAAAATTTTGGACAATTTAACTGAAGTTATCCAACACTTCAATCTCCGAACTCAGCTTCGCGTTGCTGGTGGTTGGGTTCGCGACAAGGTTGTTTCGTGTTTTCCCTCATTATCTTTGATTTTTCAATTTTAAAATATGAGATTGGCCTTGGTATTGAATTGAAATGCTCCCACATTATTTTGTTACAGTTTTGTGATATTGGAAATTTAGTGACAGGAGTAACCGTATAAGTTTCATATGTACTGTCCACTTGTTTGTTTTTTTATCTCTCGATGGATCTTGCTGAACTAATTGAATGACCATAACTCATGAAGGATAGATGTTAAATTCTTGAAGCATGACAATAGTTTTTTTACTTTTACGTTCCTGATCTTATTTTTCTCTGCAGCTATTGGACAAAGAATGTCATGACATTGATGTTGTGCTTGATGATATGATGGGGAGAGAATTCTGTGAAAAGGTTCAAGAGTATTTATCTTATAAAGGCGAAGTCATTAAGGGCGTTTGCGTGATTAATTGGTGCCTAGCTTTCGACTTTTTCTTATTTGGTTTGGTACATATTTGATGATTGATTTAGGATAAGCTGGTCCTATTCCTTATCTATTTAATAAAAGCAAACATGTAGTAATGCATTGAATTTGTAGTTTTTGTACTCCTATTGTTTATCTATTGCATCAATCCTCTATTTTTGTATCATAACTGCTACATGGTTTTTATTGATACTTTTTAGCAATAAAGAACAGTCAAAGCATTTAGAAACTGCAAGGATGCATATTTTTGGTGCGTGGATTGATTTTGTCAACTTAAGAGCTGAAGATTACAGCCATGGCAGTCGAATCCCAGCAATGGTATTGCTATACATTTCATTATTTGATTTTCAAATACATGCGTGATAGCTTTACTTTTAGAACTTGTTCTGCAGAGATTTGGCACTCCTGAAGAGGATGCATTCCGGAGGGATCTAACGATCAACAGGTGTTCTCTTCTTTTGATTTATTTGACCTCATATTTTGATATGCTTATCATTGAAGAGGGCATTGAAGTTGCCATCCTCTGTTTTCCCTTCATGCTCACTATGCCATTTTAATATGCATGGCATTGCACTGTTGCGTGAAAATCCCCCCAAATTTGGAGTAAATGGATTGATATTTTAATTACCTGATTTTATCTGTTTTTAACAGCTTGTTTTACAACATCAGCACCGATTCAGTTGAGGATTTTACTGGAAGGGGTAATGATAACTCCGGCAGCTTTTTGTTGAATTTGTAACAAACAGTTTTCTGTTTAATTTAAACTGCCTTTCGTTGCTATCAAATTTCATTGTTCGTTAACTGTCCATTAGGCATTATGGACTTAAGATGTGGGAAAATAGCTACGCCATTACCTGCAAAACAAACATTCTTGGATGATCCTCTCAGAGTTCTTCGAGCAATACGTTTTGGTAGTTTGCAAATCTTTTTTTGCTCATTCTACTAGATCACTGAGGAACCAATAATTCAATCTAATCTCCATGAATTTTAGGTTCGCGGTTTGATTTTGAGCTTGATGAAGAACTTAAGGCAGGAGCTGCGGACAATGATGTCAAAGTTGCTATTACTAATAAAATTAGTAGAGAGCGCATTGGCCACGAAGTATGGTTTTCATAATGTCGTTATTGAGACCAAATGATATTAATTCACATTAATCTAGTCTAGCGTTATTGATGCTATCTTCGGGTATCCTTTTACATATATAGATTGATCAAATGATGTCTGGAAATCAACCAGTCAAAGCAATGGTGCATATTTCAGAATTCCAGCTCTTTTGGGCAGTATTCAACCTCCCTCCTGAGATGCAACCTTCAACGCCAAAGGAATGCGAAAGGCACAGTTTACTTTTTCTCTTATTATTTATCCATTTTCGTCATGGAAACACCTTTGGAGATTTTATTCGAATTGTACCTAATTTGGCCTGCTTCCAGGAACTGTTTAGGCTACATGGATTCAGCATGGTGTTTGTTACAGTTATTACGCTCATCCTTCTCAACTGTGAGTATTTAATGTATATACTCTTGCTGGCGTAATCTGAACATTAACTTCATCGAAATGCCAATATTCTTTTGTGATTATTTAGGATGGACAACGACGTGTTTTTCTGTATGCTGCTTTGCTGTTTCCCTTCTGCATGAACAAGATAGAGAAAATGGTTAAAAGCAATTTCAACAAATAATTTACTAGTTGTCTCGTTTCTATAGGCTATACTCAGTGTCATTTTTGCTTCTATGACAGACTACAACAGTGAATTACATCTTTCGCACGTGTCTCAAGTTAGAGAAAAATCTTGCTCAAGATGTACTTACTTTTTTCGCATTTAGTTTCCGCTTACTAATGATACATTTGATCATTATTATGATCTCTGAACCCGATTATTTTTTTGCTGCAGGTCATTTCTCTGCATATTGCAGCACAAAAATTCTCATCACTTATCCCTGCTATCCTATCTCATGAAGACATTGAAGTTGAATGGAAGCGGGAAATCATCGATGTACCTGTTACTTCAAAACTCAGAATATTATGCGGTACATTAGCTTAATCCCCCCTGCTCCTTAGCCTTTGGTTATTTTCCATGATATCTAGCTTATCACAGGCACAGTTATGCGCGAGATAAAAGCATCATGGCGAACCGCCTTGTTGCTTTCTTTGCTCCATTACCCGGTTAATATTCTTGTTTCGAACAAAAGCCAGTCGAGTAACGAGTTAATAGAGAGGAAAGAATTGATAGATAAGATTGAAGAAGCAATTTTGAAAATGGGTAAGGTATAAGGAGAATGAGTTGTTTGTCGAATAAAGTTGAATGATTTTGTGTTGAAATATTCAGGTTTGGATGGAATATGGGAACTTAAGCCACTTGTTAGTGGTGACGAGATAAAGGAAATAACCGGAGAAGGACGAGTCGTTGGAGTTTGGGTACGATATTTGGTTCGTTTAATGAAGTGTTTGTGTTTTGTGTGTGTTGTGGTAATGGAAATGGAAATTGTGTGTAGAAAGAGAAGGTGATGGAATGGCAACTTTCGTATCCTTATGGTTGTGCAAAAGAGTGCCGTGATTGGATGATGAAGACTCTTGTGACGCCTTTAGGTGATGTTCCATTAAAGAGGAAGCGTAAATGTGGCTAAGGTATTATAATGCTATTTGTTTGTCTTTCTTTCTAAATTGTAAATGAGATTGATGGTTATTATTGGTCATTTTTGTAGTAATGTTGCTAAAAATCTCATATATTAGGCACGTTTGGAACATTGTTTGATAAATAGCGGTGACTTGAGATGATTGTAGTATGAGAGGAGGTGGACTGATTGTAATTTAAAAAAAAAGTGATGTTTGCCCACGGTCCCTTAACTTACGAGTTGTATAAATGGTATGTCATCCAAGTTACGAAATTACAAATATGGTACATTTTTTTATAAAAAATATGTTTTTATATCTCACAAACTTCAATTAAATGCAAATAAGATATATCAAATTTTCAATATTGTTTATGATTGACATTTTAATGAATTCGTAAATTTTTAATATTTTATGCACAATTGTCGAAAATTAAAGGTAATTTTTGTATAATGTTTCAAACGGGTCCTATTTGTGTGCTTTATGATGAGTTTTCAAATGGTTTTCAATTTACGTAAAATTGGGTTCTAAATGTCATGGGTCAAAAACAAATAATATTGATAACTTTAGGTGTCATTTTTGTAATTTCGTAAGTTTGATGACATGTTATTTACACGGCTCGTAAGTTGGGAGTTAATTATGCAATTTTTTCTTTAAAGAAACTATTTTGAGATAAATTTGTTAGGTGAAAAACAAAATTTTAAAATTGTTATATATATTTTTATAGTTTGAATATATGTTTGATAGAATATAATAATTTATGGATTAAAATTATTTTTTAAAAAAATTAAACTATAATTTAATAATAGTAAAATTGATATTTTAAAGGTGCGTTTTGATGATAGTTGGATTAAATTAATTGTGAATTCATTGATGTTTTATGCGGTCGCACGAACACGTTTATTAATGATGTTTGGTTAAAATATAATATAATTCCATCACGTTCACTGTAACGATCGATGCACTGTTCTTCCAAATAACACAGTTGCTTTGTTATGGTTCGCGTAATTGCTAATGTGGTATGCATTGGTCTACGTGGATAATTCTGGGATTGGTGTTTGTTCACTATCAACATAAATCCGCTACTTTTTGTGGGCAATCTTAATGTGGATTTTTCAACAATATTATTGAATCAAAATAGCTGGTTTTATTATTGAATATGATTCTTTATTTTATTAACAAAAATTACTCTCCTCTTAAGTTTTGTACTCATTTTTATTTAAGTAATATGGAAAAATTATAAGTTAAAATCTTATAAAGTTTAATGTCAGCAAATTTAGAAATGGTGTATTTAACAAAGCTCGTGTCAATAGTTGTGGTTTTATGTTTCTTTTTTCATGAGAAGTTTTGAACTTATTGGTCATATACAAACTAATTGTGTGTTTATAACATTAATCGAGATTAGGATAACGCATGAAGGATTTTGAATTTTCATATGAAATTAAACTAGTAATGTTCTTATAATATTAACTGATTTTAGAGGAAACACATTAACATTTTTTGGATTTTCGTATATTAAATATGCAATTAGAAAACTTAAATGCGAGAATTTCCACAATAAGCATTATTAAGAATTCTAATATCATCAATAAGCATCTTTCCAAAACCATTACAAAACTAAACATATTTCTTTATTATATTATTATTTATTTTTATTTATTATATTGAATAATACAAAACTTTAAGGACATCTTTGTAAATTACATTTTTATTGGGTTTGTTTGGTACTACGATTAAAAGTGCGGTGAGATTGTCTAATCGTGATTTTTTTAATGTACGCAAAACGCAAGCTTAATTGCGATGTAATAATCGTTAAAAAATTGCGATATCATCACAACTATTAAAACCAGTTGTGGATTTATCGTTATTTTGGAAAAGACTCATTTATCATTACTTCTATTAATTATAATATAATTATATTTATTATTATTATATATATAAGGGTATATTAGTATTTTTACATAAATCACGATCATAATACCGCAATTCTACCAAACATACTTAAAAATTCACGATCATCATATCTCACCACACCTCACCACATTTCACTACACCTCACCACACCGCAATTTTAAAAAGCTAAACCAAACAAACCCATTATTTCAGTAGCATTAATAAAATCAAATCACGCCAAACATGAATTATAATACAATTCATTTATTATTATTATTATTGATATTTCATTATTTCATGTCCAACCAAATAAATAATTTAATAACAAATATGAAAATGAAACAATTCTCAATGTTTATGATGTTAAAAATATTTTCAGATATCTTCTAGCAGTAAAGTATAAAATAACGAAAAAAACACATGTTTTATCCAAAACATATAACAACTCGTAAACATATAAGTTTTTCAATACAAAACAAATAAAATTCTTCAACTCTTGTTACAACACAGTACCATAATTATTTTCTTAAACGTTCCTCGAATGTCGATTCATTTCACATGGAAATCTTGTATTTCGATATCTACCAGCCTTCGCCAGATTTCCATGTGAAATAGATCGACATTCAAGGAAACGTTCAATAAAGTAATTATGGTATTGTGTTGTAACAAAAATTGGAGAATTTTATTTGTTTTGTATTGAAGAACTTATATGTTTACGAGCTGTTATATGTTTTAGATAAAACATGATGTATTTGTTTCGGTATTTTATACTTTACTGTTAGAAGATATCTGAAAATATTTTTAACATCATAAACATTGAAAATTGTTTCATTTTCATCTTTATTATTAAATTATTTATTTGGTTGGACATGAAATAATGAAATATAAATAATAATAATAAACAAGAATTGTATTATAATTCATGTTTGGGGGGATTTAATTTTATTAATGCTAATGAAATAATAAAAGTGTAATTTGCAAAGAAATCCTTAAAGTTTTGTATTATTCAATATGATAAAAAAAATAATAATATAATAAAGAAGTATACTTAGTTTTGTAATGGTTTTGGAAAGATGCTTAGTTATGATATTGATATTTTAAATAATGATTATTGTAAAAATGGTAAGGTATTTATAACTTTTTAAGAGATTTAAGGATGGATATTAACAATTATAATAATTTTAAGTTTTTTTACAATTTTAAAATTTAATACAAAGTACCTATACTATTTTAAAGTTGAAAAAAGTCATAATTAAATAATACTTACCCAATAAATGAATGCAATATAGCTAGGTGTAGATCCTTCTTCATTCACCTTTTTAGAGCACCACGTTATTTCAATTAATGTTTTCATAACGGTTCGGAATTTAGTATCGATCCGGACCAGTATGATCGGTATACAAGGCTAAAAATAAAAAAATTATTTTAAAAAAAGTTTGTTTTTTTTTTTTTCCGGATCAACCCGGATACCCGATATCGATCAAAATATCGGTACCACCCGATTTTTGGCATACCCATCGGTATAAAAACATGGGTTTCAAGCAATTTATGATATGCAAGAGATTAGACTTATTCATTCAAAACTCAAGTTAGAGTGATATTTTTTCAAATGGAATTCTAGTAAACCCTTATTACATTGTTCGAAAACCAATAATTTATTTAAATAATAAAAAGACAAAGTTGAAGTTAAACGAAACACAAACCTTAACAGAATCGAATCACTGATATCTTAGGTTTCGAATTTAATCTATTTTAAGTGGATCGATTCAAACCCTAATCGAGAGACAGCGTGTGGGGGGGACTGGGGAGACAGCGTGGAAGGTCTTATAACATATGTGCAAGAATTAAATGCAATAATAATAAATAGTCAGTAAATGTTGACGGCTGTAACATTAATTAACTCCCCAGGCCCCCATAACTAAATTCAACTGTTACCAACAGAACCAAAAGAAACAAAAATAGAATATCTTAAATCTATAGAGTTTAACAATAATTTTAATATTAAAAATAAATAATAATATTTCTATCCTAAAAATATCAAATATTAAAATACAATATTTTTATCTAAATATTAATATTTCCACCTAAACTGCATGACATATATTTATAATAAAGTTAATTTTTATTACATATGTTGGTAATTTTTATTTGTATAAACTCCAGCGTAATGATGGATATAACATTAAGATTGATGTTATACTTTAAATTAAAGTATAACATCACTCTTATTATTCCAACAGTTAAAAATTCAATTAGAATAATTAAATAGTGATGTTTGAGTTAATGACATGATGAAAATTAAATAGTATGTAAAATAAATATGACAAAAATAATATATAAAAACAATAATAATAGTAATTAAGTTTGGTGTAACATGATATTGCATAGAATTTTTCCAAATCCTATGAATATATGAATTAAATTTTTTTAAATTTTTAAATTTCCAAGCATTTCTTAGTCATTTCGTCCCGCCATTCTCGCTTGGGAAGCTTGTGCTCCACCTTCAAGAAGCTTCCAAGCTTCACAACAACTAATGTGTAAGTGCAAGTAAATTACAATTGTGCATCTCATATATATTAATTTGAGGAAACAAATATAGGGTACGTTTGGAACATCGTTTGATAAATAACATTGATGTGAGATGATTGTACTGTGATGTGAGGTGAACTGATCGTGATTTAAAAAAACTGTTTTTGAAACATCGGTAAAGTGATCGTAATGTAATAAAATGATTTTTTTGCCATTATTTTTAAATAATTGTGTATAATTTAAAAATTAAATTTCATATTATTTTATAACAAATTCGTTATGTTTAAAATTATATTATTAAATTGTATATATACATTTATACTTTGAATATGTAATTAATAGAATATAAGAAGTTATTGATCAAAATTATTTTTTTAAAAAAATTAAATTATAATTTATCGAGGGTAAAATTGATATTTGGAAGGTGCGTTCTGGTGATCGTTGGGTTAAACCAACTGTGAACTCACCGATGTTTTCTGCAGTCGCACGAACGCAGTTATTAATGATGTTTGGTTAAAACAGAATACAATTGTGGTACGTTCACCGTACGTGCGGTGGAAAGCCCTTCCAAACAACACCATACTCTCTTTATGAAATATTTTTTAAAAAAAATTGAAAAAGTAAAAATATTATAATTTTAAAATAATTATAATATATATATATTTAAAATCAATTTGCTTATTGATTTTATCAATACTATTATAATTTGTCCATACTAGTGGTGGAAAAATGATCGATTTATCAGTTTTAATTATTCGATTAACCATTTTTAATTGTAATTTTATTTAACCAAGAGTGAAACCAACTAGCCACCAATTTATTCCGTTATCAGTAAGTGGTTTGAATCAATCAATGCACACTTTTAATTTAAATATGCAATAACAAATATCTTTAATTAATTTATTAAAATTCTATAATGTTACGTCCTCATGAAATCACAACTATCAATTTCACATATAAAGAGTTATTTCTATAATAGAAATATCATTACAAATAATAAATATATACATAAAACAAATATAAATATAAAAAATTAAAATAACAATTTTGATTATGTATACATTATTATAGAGATGAATATTTTCAAGCATGAAACAAGTTTATGCTCCAAAACTTTCTTTCATTGTTGGAAAGATAAAATGAAGTTTTCAAAGTAACATTATTGGAAATTAGCTTCATAAGCAAGTTCATTTGATCAACGAACAATTCAACCGAAAATCGAATCTCCAAAGTCTCATACAACAATTTAATATTGAGTGGTGCTTGTGATTGACTTATAATCTTTAAAATAGTGTAAATACGATGTCCTTATAGTTTCAAAATTGCGTACGAAACACCTAAAGTTTACATAACGTGTGTGACTGACCCTCTAACTTTTTAAATTTGTAAACACCAAGAACTCAAAGTTTAAAAATTACATGGTTGACCCCCAAAGTTTCAAAACCTTTTAAATTTGACCCTCACGTCCGGTATTTTTTTGAGTTTTTTCACAATTGACATTGTTATTTCCACATGTTAAAATTGACCGATTTTGTTTACTGATTTGATATTTAGCCATCGAATATATTAAAGAGTTCAGAATTGACTCGGAAAAATATGTACTTGAGAAATATGTAACATCTTCTTGCTAAAAGATTAATTTGTCTTACAATGATTTGTTATTATATTTCATGGTAATTTTACTTCGTATATAAACTCAAAAAATAACGGACATAAGGGTCAAATATAAATGATTTTGGAACTTTGGGGTCAACCATGCAATTTTTAAATTTTGAGGACATGATGTTTACAAATTTAAAAAGTTGGAGGGTCAACCACACACATTATATAAACTTTGGGTGTTTCATACACAATTTTGAAACTACAAGCGTATCGCATTTACATTATTTCAAAGATTGAGGGTCATTCTTGTAATTTTTTCATATAAAAATGAACATGACAAGAAGTATAGAAAATGGAAGTTGAAGAAATAGACATGTAAGTAAAATGGTTTTTCTATTCATCAGCCAAAAAGAGAGAGTAATGAATAATTCACATGACAGCACACACAATTAAATCTCTTCATAATTAACAAGTGTACTGGGGTGTAAAAATGAAGAAGAGGGCCTGACCTGCTCTGCTTCTTATTTGTAGCTATTTGAGATAACTGGAAATTACACATTCTTTGCCCATTTCTAGTGTGGCCCTTTTCTGCATGGACCAGCTTTGTATTTATTAACCACCCACACCCACAGCAGGAGTGAGTAACTAACACAAAACAAAACATTACCAATAACAAATGTCTCCTTTTAACGCATAAACTCTAAATCTTAAACTATAAAAACATTGTTTAATATCTTCAAAACTGAATTGTAAGTTTGAAAAGAACATGCTTCGGTCTGGAAAATATAAATTTTCTAATTTAAAATGTGAAGTAATATCATGACTAATTGGTTTGACCCAATATTTTCAATGTGATTTACTTCTCTTATAGATTAGACACTCTCTCGTTCCATTGAATCATATATTTCTACATGGTATTCGAGTTTTAGGGTGAGTTTCAAATTGGTCTGTATCTGTTCGGGTTGTAAGCTTGAAAAGAACATGCTTAGGTTCGGGAAATAGAAATGTTCTAGTTTATAAGTGGAGTGATATCATTAATAATTGGTTTGACCTAAACTTTTCAATGTGATTCACTTCTCTTAGTCTTATGGATTAGACTACACATACACACTCTCGGCCCATTAAATCCTATATTTCTACATGTATTAGAGCTCTATGGTGGGTTTCGGGCTCGTCTGTACCGGTTTAGACAAAAAAACGGGTAGAAAAACACATTGAGCTTAGACGACAAAAATAAATCGACCTATGGTTTGACACTACCAGACATATTGAAGCAAGTCTGAATCGGACCAATGTAAGTTCAACTTGAGAGAGAGTGTTGAAGCAATGTTTCACATCGATTGGGGAAATAAAAATGTTCTAGTTTATAAATAAAGTGATAACATGAGTAATTGACTTGACCTAACGTGGACTAAATGGACAGTGTACCGGACCATTGAGTCATAAATTTCTACAAATAGTTATGTCAAAACTCTAAACTTAAACAACAAAAAGTACTGCATAATGTGAGTTAAACAGCTTTCATGTAATCACACGTTTTTTCTACTTATAAAATGGATGAAACTTCAAAAATATACTGATTTCAAGTAACCAAACGTAATTTTTCTAATTCTAAACTGGAAGCTTGAAAAAAAACACAATAATTCAGTGCAGTAAAACATTAACAAAGTGGAAAATCATGAATGAATACTGCTTTAAAAAGTGTCATTGTGGTTCAATGTGCCTCCTGGTTAATAAAGCCATAGAATTTATTGCGCAGAAGACAGCTAAGCAAGTACTCTTAAGTGATGAACAGTTTCTTTTATGAACGACAAAAGAGTCAAATAAATAAACAGCATTTACTTACCTCTTTAGCCACTTGTATCCCAGTTAAAAAATGGAGTCCTCAAAGAGCTTCCATGGTGATGAAGAATGCAGCAGCAGTGAATCAGGCTGGACTGAATATATAGCTTCACCGAGTCAACAACATGATGATTCTGTAAGTGAAGAAGAATGTTACAGCAGTTTAAGTCAACAAATTTGCAAGAAAATTACTCATGAAAAAGAAGGTGAAGAAATAGATAGTGATGATTCAATGGCTTCTGATGCATCATCTGTTCCAAGTCATCAATGGAAGCTGCTTAATCATCAACAACAACAGAAGAAAAAACAAAAGGGAGATAAAGAAAAGGATACGTCTGTGAAACAAGGTAATACTGATGGAAGAAGATCAAACAAAATATAAACCATCACTTTCGGTCGTTTTTGTAGCTTTTTTAAATGTGTATCCAAGTTCAGTCAATTCTAAACTTTAAACATCGGCATATAAGCAAAATAGTGCAGGTTTTGTGGCTAAATGCACATTTACAACTCGTCTTTTAAATTGTTACGACTTTCAGTCAAAAGAAAATCAATTCCCAACAAAATCAACATCTTCATGTTAGTTTAGCTTCATCATAGCAGTATAAAAAAGTCCCATTCAAAATTAAAGGATAATCTAGAGATAATAAGCAAGGTTAAAGAAGTGTAATATCATGAATTCATTAAGATTGGAGATATTTATAAGTTCAAATTGGAGATAAACAAAAAAAATTGCAGCTTTTGTGAGATAAGGAATCACGTCGGTGAAGATAAGACAAAAGACAGCAAGATCAAGCCCAGAAAATTTGTAATCTTCAGTATAAGAAGCAATAAACGAAAATCGCAACGTCGAATGGGTCACTGAACAAGATCCCACAATTGGTTAAAAGTTAAAAACACATTGGAAACAAAAATGTACTCAAACAGATGCGTTAAATCAAGCTTAGGACTAAACCCGTTAACGCAACAATTCTTCCCGATAATTGCAAGAACAAAAGTGATTGAAATTAGGGGCCAACCCACTTAAAACCGATTCCTTTTGATTTATGGGTGACTACTCTTAAATTATAGAATTGGATCGAAATAAGGATCCAATAGTGTAAAGGATTAAGGAGATGCTCACACTTTCGGAGGTACCAATCATAAGGTTTCGATTTGAAATGAATTGAATCAGTTTTGATACCTAGTTGAAATGCCGAAATGACGACAAGAGAGCATTAACGAATGAGATTAAAGGAAAGAATCCACATATTTATAAAACTTGAAGAAGTAAATATGTGATGAAATTATCACACTTGTAAATTTAATCAATCTTAATTCTTTTAGCGATGTGGGACAAATTCCAACAAAGTAGATAAAATAGATGATTATTAGTTATTTCAATCAATTCTTTTAGTTGATATCACAAATTTTAATAATTTTGGTAAATTTTTATAATAATATATTTATTTTCTCAAATTTGAAGTTTTTAAATTTGGTAAATGAGATTAAAATAAATATAAAAAATTTGATTTGACTAGCTATCTCAATTGTAAAATTAAAAATTTTATAAATTAATTGTGCTATATATACTAACAATTTACTTGATTTGATAAAATTGACTATTTTGCAGATATGTCCACTGTAAAAGTGGGCATTTGCATATATATCTATCTGCCTCTTTAACATCTCATCCGAAAAATGATGTGGATGGATATATCTGTAAATACCCACTTTTACAGTGGGTATTTCAGTAATTCAGGTTGACAAAATTCACGTCTCGTCCCATTTTTTTTATTATGTGATATACCATAGTCAAATCTTTTTATTTTTAAATATTGTTTTCCTTAATTAAAGCTTAATTCAAGTAATGTGAAACATACTTCACACATCAATTTCTTTACGAACTCATATGGTACTTTATTTACTTGTCTCATAAATGTTGGTTCTTTGTGGGAACCTCACAATTCAATCAATCTTGTACATTTCATTGACAAACAATTGAATTCACTATTCTTGAAGCACACTTCATGTTTTAGGATGTTCACTATTTGGCATTTTATCGAATTCTAAATCAAAGATCCAATTTTTACGGAATCTTACACCAAATTTTAAAATTCCCTTGATATTTGGTTTTTATTTTTTGTCAACTCAAAATCGGTTCAATGAAAAAGATCGAAGCATCAAATATTGTATTTAAGTTATTATTTATTTTAAAAACAATTTTAAACATAAAAACACTAATATTTGAGAGGATTACAATTTACAATGTATATTTTAAGTAATTTCTTCTTGGAGAAATCCACAAGTGATAATCATTTTGGATTAGGTATTCTTTTCTCTCTAAATTTCTCTTTAAATCAATATTTTCGATAAATATTGCCTCATACCAATAAATTCTGATATTTTACCAAGTCGAACAAACAAATTTCGATTCTAGTATTCAATAGCAAAATAATTGATTAATAGGTATTTGATTTTCGGTATTTACCAACAAAAGAAAGGCCAATATCTCGGCTATTTCGAGTAAAACCAACATAATGATCGATATAATGGTATATCGAACATAATCTCATATATCATGACATCGTCGAACATTATAAACAAGTAATTAAGACAAGGTAACATCCATTCTAATACAACAATACCGAGTTTCCTTGTTCGAAAAACATAATGTATAAACCACTGATGTAATGTACAACATTATCTCAAAGTCTAAATGATACAAAATTCTCATCATACATTTTGTCACCGAACAAAAACTTTATGGGATATTAAAAGACATGTCAATGAGCACTCCATAAGTGTTTCAGTTCGTTCGATTGAATATAAAATCATCATCAATCAAATCACCTGGGATTCACTTGGCACCAACTTCCGGTACGACCGTAACGGCGTTGCTGTTGTGTAGAGAAATTTGGTATCATCATTCGGATATAGAAGATGCCGAATCATAAAGAACGGAACTAAAATATGTACCTGATCCATCGAAAAGTGATAATGCCGAAGGAGAAACTACATGGATCGTTGGATCTAAGATAGCACAAACCGATACTCTTATGCCGATGATTTTCCATTGTCCTGAAATAAGGCAAAGAATCGGTCTAAAAAACACCGTATAAATGCAAGCGTAATCACAAGAAAAAATACCCGAGAAATCGTTCCATGAACATCGAAAGCGAGATGTTCCCTTAAGTCGAGGGAACACTCAAAACTTCCATTTGAACCATTTTGCACCATAAAGAATCTTGCATAATTACAATCCCTTAAGCATTGTAACTTAAATCAATGTTCAAAAGAGACCATAAGCCATATTTCAGCATTAAAACATACACAATAGCCTCCAAATTGATTTCACCATCTCTATCCATGGAATTAAGAAGAGTAGAAATAATCTGTTGATCAGGCATAACTCTACAACATAACATCATCCGTAAAAAAACGAGAGCATCATTTAGCAATGATCTTTTGCATAATCTGTTAATTACGGCACTATAATCTCTGATACAAACTTCGAAACCATTTTCAAACAATTGTTCGAAAAGTACCTTGGCATCCTCAACATTTCCCTTCACACAAGTTGCTTTTATAAGAGTCATATAAGCAAGTTTCGAGATATCCGCATTTCGGTCTCTAAAATACGAGAAAACTCGTTGAGCATACTCGATATTACTATAAGTACACAAACCATTGATGAGAATGTTATAAGTGACACAACTCGGAGGAACGTTGAGCTGAATCATTTGTTCATGTAATTGAAATGCAGTTCGAAAATTTCGAGACCGCAGTGATGCGTGAATTAGAGAATTATAAGTTCTTTCATCTGGAGAAAGACCTTTATCTAGCATACTCTTGAGAATTCCCAGAGACTCTTCTAGCTTTCCTTGCTTACAAAGACCTTTCATAACCACGGTATAAGTTACATGATTCAACTCGATTCCATTTACCTTCATTTCATTACACAGCTGAAAAATATCCTTCATCTTTCCATCTTCGGAAAATTTATTCATAAAAGTAGTACAAGTTACAACATTTGGAAGTAGTTTGTGGATTTTCAAACAATCTAACCATTTTCTTATATCTTCGGGTTTTCCATATTTCAATGACCAATTTATTAAGGAATTAAAGGTAACAACAGTTGGAGAAATCCCATTCTTCTCCAATTCTCTGTACAATTCTCCGGCCTTGAACAACTCGCCTCGTTTACCATATTCATTGATCATTATATTGTACAGCACAACATCCTTAACAGACTCAATACTCGTCAAAACATTAAAATAACTCCTTGCTTCGGATAATTTTCTCCATCTGCATAGTCGTAACAAATTGTTTCTAAATGTATAAAGATCCGGAATACCGCTTTTCAAGCACAGTTCATTGTAAATATGTTTTGCTTCCCGTATTTCTCCAAGCTTGCAAAGACCAAGAACTATCATACTATACATAAAAATATCGGGTTTAAAGCCATAATTTTCCATATCAAAAAGTAAATCCATGGCAACACTTAGCTGCCTATTTCTACACAAACTGGCAACAAGCGCTCGGTATGAAATACGATTTAACTGAAGCCCCTTAGAGAGTATCTCTTCTCTCAACCTAAGCCCCTCCTCTGCATTTCCAGTTTCACAATGCCCACAAATTAGTAAAGTGTAAATAAGATCAGGCTTTGAGTTACTGTGCATTATTTTCTGTGAAAGCTTCCAAGCTCCATTTTTTATACCAAGTAAACGAAATCCTCTTGCAAGAATGTCATAAGTTACTTCATCTGGTCCTAATCCCTGTTTTCCCATATCAATAGTAAAATCCAATGCTTCTTCCATTGAACCAATAGCACATAGCCCATTTATGAGAATATTATAACTATAAGCATCTGGAACTAATCCACGCTTTAACATCATAGTAAAGAAGGATTTTGCAATATCTATAAAACCCAATCTACCGAGCCCTGACATCAAAGTGTTAAAATCAACAACACAAGGACCATAATCTTTCTGTTCTATCTCTTCCACAAAAGCAATTGCTTCATGAATCGAGAACTGCTTGAAAAGCCCATCGAGGATAATGGAATAGGTAAAGTCATTTGGGCAGACCCCAGTAGCTTGAATATCACGATAGACATCCCACATCAGACTAGAATGCCTTAGATCATGTAATAAGCTATGAAATGTCATAAGTGAAGGCTGAATATTTAGCTCCTTCATTTTAGAGAGCACGAAAAGGGCATCATGCACCAGGGAGCTCCTAGAATAAACATAGCAAAGCATATCCCATACTAAAAAGTTGGAATCCCAGCCACGGAATTGCTTAATAAGCAAATCACAAAGGGAGAATGCAAATCCAGAGCCTGCTATGAGTCAAAAAAACAGTGTAATCAATCATAAAATAAAAGAATGCTGCTGAAAATCGAAGTCTACAAAAATAATAGCTGCAAAAAAGCGGAAACTTTACCTTTTTCCTGCACTACTCTCTCTAAATGGCATTGCAATTTATAGCACGATTTCTTCTTGGCAAGGAGATGACTGACTAAAAGCTGAGAATATAACGAATGCTTGACTCCATACTTATTCTCAAGCACAAAGAAAAACCTGAGAGCATATTCTGAGTCCAATTGTTCAATAATGGCATCTATTTCACCACTACCCAGTCTAGGAATTTCATTCTTGAACCAAATATTGTTTTGGAGGGATTCAAAGAACGATGCAGGGCTGCAAACCTTGGGACTTAAGCATAGCAGGCCTACTATTCGATCTACTGCATCGCTCTCGGTCTGCCCTATATCCATTAAAGTCGCTGGGCAAACGGAGGTGTTGGAAAAACTCTGATTTAATTGCCGCAAAGTTAACAGATGGCGTCTAATGACATTTGTTCGTAACATTGAGCATCGTGGCTCATGTTGAAGGTGCCGGCGCCAAGAATTTTGGGATTCTAGGGGTTAAGGGTTTAAGAGAATGCAGAGGATAGCAACCGGGCGTATGTGAACCGCTACCAGCCCTAATCTTTTTCATCCGGCTATGATTGGAAGGAATAGGTTAGATTAACACTCGTTGAGACCCGATTGATGTGGACGCGGTTTTCCGGAATCTGTAAGAGTGCTGGCGCCTGAGAATATTCGCAGAGAGCGGAGGGGGCAGCTAGGCCTAGAATGGAAAAAATCCTTAATAGCCAGCCGGCCGCCCCAACAAACAAATCTACAAAAAGAAACAATTTATCAGACTTTCTAATTTCCGTATAGCAAAGACATTTTAGGGCAAAATCCAAACATGTATACCAAAATTTTTTTATTTAACTTATATCAAATTATGAAATTAGTTCGATATTCAATTTTTTAAATTTCGATCATTTCGGTGATCGGTTTGCGTTCTATAAAAATTTGGTATTCGGTAATTTACTGAATATCGAATTTAACATTTGTTTAATTTAAAACTATTTTTTTTGTATTTAATTATATTATTATAATTAATTTTTTATTTGATTTGATTGAATTTGGGAAAATTCGCTATTTCATTAAATACCGAAACTGAACCGAAACAATTCGATATTTACCGAACTGAACCAATAAAATTTGATTCGATATTCGCAAACTAATTTTTTTACTTATTCGGTATTCGACAATTGAAATTCGGTCCGGTTCGGTATTACTGAATGAAAACCACTACTAATGCCTATCACCAAGAATGAAGTTTTCGAGCACAAGCAAATTCCAAACCAATAGAAAACGAGAGGATCGGCGTCTTGGCGGTTTAATTCGACTTTTGCTAAGGGGTTGTATACTTGCCATCAAAAGTAATGCAAATTTGCCAACCTGATAGACTAAAATTTATTTTTTTCCTAAATTAAAGAAGTAGATATGACCCGAACCGACAAGCTCCAAGTCTGTTAAGGCCCGTATTTGTTTAAATACCACTTAACCCCCAATATACCCGAAATCCGGTATATGGAAATTTAAAAGAGTGACATATAATGGACCATATGTTAATGGGAAAATTTTATGAATAAACAATATTAGAATTAAGGTTTTCAAAACTAAGTATCTTTTTTTAACAATTACAAAACTAATAATCTTTTATTATTTTATTAATATATTTATTCATTATGTAATTCCTTAATTCAAAAATAAATAAATATATATTTGAAGGATCGAAATACAATTTATTTATCTATTATTTATTTTTACTTTAAATTATTAATTATAAATTTTATATATTAAACTCAAAAGATTTGTGTAGACGAACTTTTTTACTGGAAGCGATTCACGAAACTTTCAAGTTAATTCGATCAATACTCGAGTTCAAATTACTAATGAACCGAACCTCAATTCCAATTTCAATTTGAGTGGCGTTTGTAATTACCCACCAAACTTTATAATATTGTAAAGACGATACTCCTAAAATTTGTAAATTGTATATAAAACCCGAATTTGATATTGATATCGCCATGAGAATTTATTATTTGAGAATGTTGTAAACACTATACTCTCAAAGTTTAAAAATTGAATGTTGGCCTTCAAATTTTCAAAATCGTTTATATTTGACCCTTATACTCGTTAATATTTTAAACATCAACATATTTTGTATTTGACTCATTAAACTTAAAAAGATTTAATGACTATATTTCTAAACTTTGAAATTTTTAAAAATAAAACATAAATTATCAAAAAATACTTATACAAAAAAGACGAAAACTGCTACTATTTACTCGATGGTCATTCTTGAACAGTTTTGAAATTTCGGGGAATTTTCATACAATTTACAAATATTGAGAACATCACATTTACATTATTTTGAGCATTATGGATCATGATGCAATTTTCTCTTTAACAAAGACTCTTTAATTTATAATAACTCTATTTAATTTTAGTGCTGTAAGATTTAAATCTTTTTAACAAATTTGATTTTTTTAGACGAATTCTATGATTTTGTCATCTTTATATTTTGAGGATCACAATTATCACAGTTATAAAATTTTGAGATAAAAAATTTCATTCTAACATAATCGAAACTCGAAACAGGTGTTGTAAACATGTCCCCATACTTTGTAAGTTTTGACAAAATAAATCCTAAAATTTAGTGTATATTACATAATTGATCTCCAAAATTTTCGATGAAACAATTGATATCTTATGCCAAAATTAAATTTCGGATATCGATTTTACTTGTGAATCTGATTTGCCAAATATTGCAAATCAGATGACCAAATTTACCAAAAACTGAAAATTTATGGACTAGGTATGCTTATGAGTGCCAAAGCTAGGAAAGTTTGGAGACTGAGTGCACTATTTACTCATAAAAAATAGATGAACAACAATGGAGAATCAATCAATGTTCCCACAAAACATATTACATATAAAGGCAGTTAATACGATAAATCGCCGACGAATTTAACGTATAACTAAATTAAAGTAAGTCACTAAATGAAATATAATCACATATGCATTGCTAAAGTACACATGTGATGATCAACAACAATCAAATAATGAAGTACAATCACAAGGCTTCTTTGAGAAACAATGAAGCAAATCACATCTAAAGTATATTGACATGTATATAATAAACAAACCACTGTGATTTCTCTCTAATTTCAACACATATCTACATTCTTTTCATCACATTAAAATTTACAGCAAAATATACCTGTTCTCCAGCCTCGATTCTTCCTAAAATTTCGACGATCGGCTTTTGCCATTTTCACTGGACTACTATTCCATTCAGATTGTAATCTACAAAAGGAACAATTTGGCTAGTAATACTGAGCTCTAAGGAAATGTATTCAAGAGGAATAAAGCGTACATTGGAAAAGCAAAGGATCTTCCACTTATACTGCCATCCGACCGCATCGAGACGCTTCCCGGATGCGGTATTGGCTTAGAGTATGTTATGAGACGAGCTTCGGAGAAACTCGATTCTCCCACATCATATTTTCCTTGGTTCGTAACTAAATCATTGTATGACTTAAATGCCGTATCGGCTGGTAGAGCACTCTTTTTGCTTGGGGATTGATCGGGACTAGAGTCTTGTTGCTCGTCATTTGGCAGCCCGGTCGGAGCTGATACAGTAGTATTACCCTCCGATACTGATATCCGGGAAGGAATCTGGTAAGTACGAATATAAACAATGTCAAGTTCTAATGATTAATAAGGCGAATGACATTTAATGTCCCCAAAGTTTGTATGATTTGACAAATTTAGTCCTCAAGTTTTTTGGAGGTAAAACTAGTCCGAAACTTTGTGTTTTTGGCAAAACTAGTCCTAATACTTTGCAAATTTTGACAAATCTAATCCTCAAAGTTTCATGTATGTGGAGAAATTGATCCTCAAATGTTGGGGACTAATTTTGTCACATGGGGACCAAATTTGCCAAATTTTGGAAACTATAAGGACCACTTTTGCTAAAACTATCATAATATGTGGACTACAAATACTAAATAAAAGTTTAGGGACCAAATTTGTCAAAATCACCAAATTTTGGAGACCAAATACGCCAAATTTCTCTGATTAATAAAGATGTAATAAAATTTAGCTACACAAACCTGCTCGGAAAGCGGGGCGATTTTCGTTGCTTCATCGTCGAAGGAGGTTAGAAAAGATCTGAAGAGTCTTTGAGTTCCATGTTCTTGAAATGGAAGCTTCCTAACTAAAAGAGAATCATTCTCTGATACACTGGATACATTCTCGGAAACTGATCCGGATTTTGATTCATCTTTATGCACTGAATCAACTGATCCATGGAATTCATGTGGATCCTGTCCAAATGAGATTCTTTGTTGAGATTGAACAGGTAACTTGTCATGTATACTCCTATCAGCAGAAGTAAAACCTGCCATTTGATACGACATCGACACTGAAGAGTCTAAATCGGATCCGGCATGCTCAGTTATTCCTTCTCGGTGATCTATTGAATCAAATGTATCGTAATCTACATTCCTTTTGTCGTTAAACGATTTGAAATCGGTCTGAAACACAGAATTCGTCTTGCTAAACTCTCCGGATCCAAGCTTCAAATTTGTACTATTCTCCTCGGCTACCAAAGAATTTCTACTTCCAGTAGAAAAGTTAGAGAGAAAAGGAGTCCAACTCGAAGCAACCCCACTTTCTAACTTGATAAACGGACGAAATGTGGCATCGTTATGTTCATCACTTAAATGGTACGGTTCCTTAGTATCAGAAGTATGAGGCTTAGCTTCTCCCCATAATGATTCAGTGCTGTAAATCATTGTGTTTTGGCTTTCCTTCGTTCTCATATCCCGTTCCCCTTGTTCATAGATACTGCAAGTACATTCAGACAGTTAAATTTTCAGACACAATAATAATTCTTCAAGAAATCACAGTTGTGAGGCAAACATTCAATAGCAAGGCATTGAAGATTCAAAGTGATCATATTATATAAGAAATAAAGCTATAAAATCGATTCGCAATGCTAAAACAAACGCTTTTCGATGAAAAGGAGATAAAAAACTGGGCATTTAGAAGATGGGAAAACTATTCTATGAAGATTAGAAAAAAACTGCAGTTTTTTTGTGGAAAAATGAAGCAGCAAATTATGTAAGGAAAAGAACTAGTTAAATCTCTAGCAGGAGAATCTTCTTTTTTGTCAAAAGGTAAAGGAAGAAGACAAGAAAATGTCACAATATCAAAACATCCTTGCAAAAATCTTAACATCTAAGTATGAATTGCTCCTATTTTTAGCCTATACATCTTGACTTATCCCCATTCAAATTTTGTCCATTGCTTCTCTTTCACGCCCATACAAAATTGTCTTCTAGATCTACTCCAAAACTTCTAACACTGAAGCTTAACCCTACCATGATCCTATTACACGACTGGGATTCGGTTAAAAAACAACAAAGTTGTACTGAAAGATACGATTTTGTAAAAATCCATCCCAATTCATCAAAAATAACGAGAAAAGCAGAAAAATCCATAATCCTATTCACCTTTATCTGTCTTTTCCTTTTCAAAGTTTCTGCTTTTTCACTGCTTGTTTCAGAAACAGAATCGAATTATAAGTTCTAACATAAACCCCCAAATCAAAAATCGAAACCCAAAAAATTCTCTGAGGCAATTTCACAAACACAAAACAGATAAGGAATCGGAGATCCAAAATAGAAATTACTGAAGTGGGTAACAAGTATTAAGCACAAACCCATATTCATTATTCACTGATAGATACACATCAGGTCATACACCACCACCAGCAAGCAAAGAGAGAGAAAGAAAGAGTGTAGGTGGTGCATGAAAGAGAGATTACCTTGGCTATGTCTATATTGATCTCAAATTTAACGCAAAAAGAGAGATGACAAGAGCTTTTTCCCGTTCATACGGAGTTACTTAACCGCCGGCCGATCGACACCGTTAGCTTTGGTGTATGTGTAGAGATACAGGTACATCTACACAGCAAGACGCATTTCATTTCATTTCATTACACAGATGGAGACAAGGAGAGCCGCTCGACCTTCTAAGAGAAAGCCGCCTCTCTTTATTGCCGTAAAATTATATTTGATTTTAATATATTTTATACTTGAAAATAATGTAAATTAGTCAACTATTTTGCAAATAAAAATAAATAAATAAATAACCATTCAATATTTGGTTTTACTTTGCCTAAATAATTTTTTTAATAAATATAAATATTATTTTATGGCGATACAACTAAATAATATGAGCTAGAAGAAAATTTGGTCTCCATAATTTCATAATTTTTACAATTTTGATTATAAAGTTTCATGATTGTGATAATTTTGTATAAAAATGATAAAATCGATCCTTATACTTTTCAAAATTTTGACAAAACCAATTTTCAAAGTTGACTCTTTATGACATAATTGTTCTCCAAAGTATTTCAATTTTGAAAATTGAGATTATCGATCAAAATCAAATTTCGGAGACTAATTTTATACTTTGTTAATTTGATTTATCAAAATTATGCAAATTTGGAAGAAAAAATTTCTCTAAACTTTAAAGTTTGAAAACTAAATATATCATTACATATTATTAGCATTAAATTTGTCAAAACCAGTGTTTTCATACCGAACGGTATACCGCCGATATACCGCCCGGTACGTCAAATTTCGCTCGGTATCGGTATTTTTTTTCGTACCGCCCGGTACCGGGTATTAGGGTCGATTTCCGGGTTTTTTCGGGTCTGATCCTAAAAAATTAATTAAATATTATTTTTTAAAAATATAAAATAAAATAAAATTTGGTATCGGCCGGTATACCAACCGGTATATCGATTGTACAGTTCATATCACTCCGGACCGGTACGTAATTCGGGACCGATATGAAAAACATTGGTCAAAACTATAAAAGTTTGGTGATTGAAACTTTCTCAAAGAAATAATATTCTAATGAACTATAACTATTTATTATTGGATTTGTTTGATACTCAAATTAAAACTGTGGTGAGGTGCGATACGATGTCCAAATTGTGATTTTCTTATGTTACACAAAACATAAACTTAATTGCGATGTGATAATCGTTAAAAAATCACGATATCATCACAATTGTTAAAACTAGCCGTGACTTCATCGTGATTTTGGAAAATACTAATTTACCATTAATTCTATTAATTATAATATAATTATATTTATTATTTTATATATATAAGGGTATATTAGTATTTTTACGTAAATCGCGATCATAATATCACAATTTTCCCAAACATATTTAAAAATTTACGATTATCATATCTCACCACATCTCACCGCACCTCACCACACCACAATTTTAAAAAGCTATACAAACAAACCCATTATTTAGTAAATAACGTCCAATTAATCTTATTTTAAACCGCTCATAATAATGCCTTTGACTATTTTGTCTTACAAATTTACATTGTCCTAAAATAATCTTATAATGAAATTTTGTATATTGTAATTTAGATTGTCTTTTCCGGATTTAGTGGGATATGTTTCTTTACTTTGATAAACATCCACCTATATATTCATAACAACATTAAATTTTTAATTGTTAATTTTCCTTATATATCACATTTACATAAGATACACAATTCTTATGTAAATAATCGCATTGAGGCCTTTGTAAACACAATTTTTACTGTTAAATTTGGTTTTTATATTATAATTTTGGTTATTATATGACTTATTTGGATTGGTAACACTAAATTTTGACAATTAATTATTGATATTATATAAATTTTAATATTATTAAAATCGTAAGGTTTTTTATTTGATTAAAAATGAATACTTTATTCTGTAGCAATTAAAATTAACATGATTTAATTGATCTGCGCTATTTTTTAGATGAGATGCAAATTGAAAAAATAAATATGAATTTATCTTCGAATAATTAAATATGGTTAACAATATCGAACAAATAGCATACATATTGATTCAATATTAAAAATATTTCGTTTATAAATACCAAATTTAGTAACATTAAATTCAGTTAATTAATTTAGAATATTTTAAATAATTACATAAATTAAAAATGAAATTTATTAATTAATTAATAATATATTGTACTACTTATATAATTATACATTCTACAAAATCGAATTATTTTAAAAACAATAAATGCATACGAAATATAGATTGGTAGATATTTAATAATATAAATAACAAGAATTAATAATATAATTTTGGAAGAAATATGATTGTCGCCCATCATTAATTAGAGGGACCACCATGTTCAAAGAGTTGGGTAAATGTTAATTACCAGCCCCAACTCCCCTCACCCCCTATTCATTTACTTCTTTATCCTCAATTGACCACACCCATAATTTATATAATATATATAATAATATTCAAGTATTATAAAATTGTTAAATTTAATAAAGCCCTCATCTTTTAACATCAATTGTTTTTGTCAAAATATATTTAATTATTATTTTATAATATTCCATTATTGTATATGAAAAATTGAATAATGAACATTTAGGGTGTTTTATTTAATTTTGAGTATCTTGAAAAATGCAATACGCTCAATAAATCACATTTCTGTCGATACTACTAAAATCAATTGTGGCGCCACTACTATTTGAGAAATGATTAGTTTACTCTTACTTTCAATAATTATAATATAATTATATTTATTTAATTATATATATATATATGTTGTAGTTCGAAAACCGGGGGTGTCAACAGTCGTCCGGTTCGTTGCAAGATGAACTCGGTTGTAATTTATTTAATGTGTGGATGACGATTATAAATCAAGTGTAAAAGAGACAAGACAGTTTTAGAGTGAAAAACCTCAAAGTTGAGGAAAAAATCACTTGACTAAAAGTTGAAAATGCCCTTAGTCGATTCAATAAACAATGTGTTAATCACAAATACCATGTTTTTTCTTTAGACAACAAGGGGAAGAGAAATTATCGAAAATAAATCGATAGAAAACTAAGTAAGAGAGCTTGCAAGGAGAATCGGAAGAAGATCATTTTCTTCGCACCCCAAGTGTTCTTTTTATATACCTACTGTGCGGCGTGAACAGTAAGGTGTCATTTTGTGCTTGTCCTCTGCAGCTAGGTCGGCTCTTGTCAGGCGGGACAGCCGTCGGGCATGACTTCATAGGATTGCACGGCACTAGGCCTTTCAGTGCTACTAGCCGGCTATCTCCAGACTAAGGGAGGCTCGTATGACTCAGCCGAACCACGCCTTCTGACAGGATTGTCGGAGATTATCGTCGCATGTTGAGGAATGTGGATGGCCCGAAGCAGGGCCTGTAAAGTGTGGACCGATCGGTCCTAGTGAGTGGGAGAAAGTTGGGCCCTACCGATCGGGACCGATCGATATGAACAGGCGTTCGGGGCCGACTGGCCTTGCTGGGCCATTCATTTACGTGAGCTAGATCTGGACCTCCAAGTTCGGTTTATGTTACTTGGGCTGGTCTGACTAAGCTTGACCTTGATCATGTTCGGAGTATCGGGTTTCGGGAATCTCATCAATATATATTTAATAACCTCTTAATTATTCATTTAAAAATTTATTATCATCAATCTCTACAAAAGAGTAATAATTATATGAACTTTATTGAAATATATCATACTGTAAGAATACAAATATTCTAGCTTATAAAGGGAGTGATTTCATGGATAATTGGTTTGACCAAGTTTTTTCACTTGTAACAACATGAAATTTATCTCGTAAAATAGTTCATGAAAAACGAAATCATCGACGAATTACTATAACAAAACCCGATTTCATAAACAGTTTTTTAAAAAGGAATTATAGATTTTGTGAGGTGGAAAAAGGATTAATACCTATGTACATGTTGCAATGGTGTGACATATTTACAACATTTTGTCGCACGATGGTGTGACACTTAACCTTATCTATCTACTCCGCTGTTCACATTAATTTCGAAAGCTACTTATTATTATTTATTCGCAATAATAATCTATATTATTATTATTATTATTGTTATTATTATAGTACTACACGCCACTGACTTTAATGAAATGCTAACTAGCCCTTTTGGGATATATTTGTAATTTCTCATTAATTTCAAACATTAAAATATTTTAAAAGTAGTAAATTACATCCAAAACATTCCAAGTTAATATAATACATATTTTTTACTCTCAAATTATTAAAAATTGCAAACATTATACATTCAAAATTTAAGAATTGTGTAGTTGGCTCCGAATTTCCAAAAATATTTATATTTAACATTAACATTCATTAATAAATTTAACATTCATTAAATTTCCAAAAAATATTTAATATGTTTTAAATGCATATATATATTGTATTTGGATCCTTAACCTTAATAATATATAATTGGTATGTCTCTACGATTGAAAATTTTAAAGCTAACACATAAATTATCAAAACTTCTTATATAAAAAATAAAGAAAATCAGTAATTTACTCGAGTGTTATTTCTTAACAATTTTGAAACTCTAGGTGTTAAATATGCAATTTTTAAATTTACGGATATCAATTTTACATTATTTTAAATATTGTGAGTCACCTTGTAATTTTCTCATTTGGAATTTATGAAAATTATTTTATTTGCCACATAATTTTCGTCTCTATTAATTCCTACATATAGAGTATTTAAAAAATATATATAATATTTCTTTTTGGATTGTTCATATAAACGCGATTTTAAATTATTTGTTAATCTGCTTGAAGAATAATGATTTCTATATTTCAAAATAATATACTATTTATTCATTGCTATAATAATAGTATAATAAATATTACAATGGCATGCCCGATTTACACCCCCACGTTTACATTATTTTTTAATAAAAAATTAAGTGAATGCAACCTCGGAAGATTCGAGATTTTAAGGTTTCAAATGATTTTCTCAAATTATATATAATTTAAAATCCATCATAAAATTCATGGAAAAATATGCTAAATCAAGAGGCATTATTGGCCCAATTTCGATATCCATTTTAATTGGGTGCATTATACAACTTGTAGTTTCATCAATATAATAATTTTATGTTTCAAAGTTTTATAATTATAATAATATGATATCCAAGTATTGTTTAAATATAAATTAGATCCCCATAACAAATTAAATCATCAACATTTTCAATTTTGATAATTAAAATTTTTAAAATACGGTCAATTTGATTCCTAATAATTTCCATATTATTGGAAATTTGAGTCAAACTTTGTGAACTAATTTTAATTTTATGTCAATTTATAAACTAAATTTACTAAAACAACCAAAGTTTAGAGATCAAAGATTCAATTTTCTCATTTTAATTGAATACTCTATATTATTTTTAATCGTTTCAATTAAAAACATAGAATTAGACGTTGAATTCTTAAGGTTCGGACCCGGATACGAAAAACACAATTTAAAAGAATAGTTTCACATAATGCATAGATCCACACATACACATAATCTAACTATAGATTAATAACCATAAAGTCTTGATTCATACATACCTTCATCAAAGCACACAATGCCACCATTTTTTATTTCTCTTGCATAAACATCGAAACCTCGACCGGTTTACGATCAAGTCGTAAATGTACCGAGATGGCAAGAATAGAGTGAATCAAGAGAAAGATCAAGCTCATTCCTTGTTGCTTCAACACCTTCACCAAAAGCTCCTCCTCTACAAACACAAAAACAAGCTAAAACTAATGAAAAGTGAATCGAAAAAAAAAATACGTACCCGATCGACATAAGGAGCTGTTGCGGAAGCTGAAGAATGGGTTCGAAGTGATTTTGCGGCTCCATTTCCTTCTCCTTGATCTAAATCACTTTTAAATCCATGATCTTGAAGAAACAAAAAAAGGGTTTTTTTGGTTTCACCTTCTTAGCCAGAACACTGTTTTGCACTTGAATTGCTTTCTCCTACAAAGAAATACTTAAACTTTTAGGGGTTTTCTTTTGCTATTTCATTAAATAAAGTTGAAGAAAAACCTTGCGCTGAAGATCAGTAATGAACTCATACAAGACCTGATTCTGCATCAACGAGAAAATTTCGAGTAAATCGAAACATATAAGAGTAATGAACAATGAATAAAAACGTACTTTTCTTGTTTGTATACTCTTTAAAGCAGTATCAAGTTGTTGCTCTAGATTCTGAAGATCTTTCATGCTCATCGAATCGAGATCTTCACCCATATAATGCCTAAAGAAAACGTAGAACCGTGATAATATTGTTGAAATATTGGGGCAAAAATATTTCATATTGGAAAAAAAACATACAAAAATCTAATGCTACAATTTTATTTGTAAAATCTTTTACTCGCCACTCTTGTAAGTTAGGTTTTAACAACACTATCTTAGAATTTTCTATATGTTATCGGAGTCGAGTCCGAAATCATAAACATCGGTTATTATCCTCCATATGGTTATAGTTTATGCAAAAAACAAATCGTAACGTAAACAACTCTACTACGACTTGCAGGAGAATGTTGAGAAATATGGACAAAAATATCTCATATTGGAAAAATATTTAAAACATCTAAACATATAAGATAGGTCGATCATGCTACAATTTGAATTATCAAATCTGTTAATGTGTGATTCGTCATTCTTATAAATCGGGTTTTAACGACACCCTCTTACAATTTTCTATATGTTATCTAAGTTTACGGAAGTCCAAAACCATAAACATTGATTATAGTCTTCTAGATCAATTATAGGTTATACAAAAACAAGTCGTAACATAAAAAATTCTATGACTATCTATAGGGGAGTGTTAAGACATAGGGACAAAAATATCTCATATTGGAAAAAAACATTCAAAAAAATCTAATATGTAAAATGGACGGATCATACTACAATTGACTAATCGAGTATTTTTATATATGATCTACTACTCTTATAAATTGAGTTTTAACAACATTCTCGTACCATTTTCTGTAAAGATTATTGCATCTAATATCTCTTATACCTATGATTGCGCTGCAACAGCTCAATTCTAGCCTTGAGTTTACTATATTCAAGTGACCAATTTGCCTGAAAAAATCTCAAAAATCAGTTCAAAGTTTTACCATAATACGAAAACGCGACAATTACCGGAGAAGTCGGCTCATTAGATGCAACTAATTGTCTCTCAGCAAATGAATACCTCTCATATTTCTCAAGAATTCTGTCCATGCTGCAAGCAGATAGTACAGTTATAGTAAAAGAGAGTTACAAAACGGGCAATTTCTATATTCATTGGATAAAACAGTATTCTGTACTGGTATCGTAAGATCTATCTCTCATTCCTTTCTTCATCGTGACTTAGATTTGGACCATAAAATGCAAATCCATTACAAGATTAAGGAAAAAAGTTATGATCTGAAACTAAAAACCTAAAATAACAGAAACCCTAATTTTGAAACGAAACTGACGTACCAAGAATCAGTAGCGTATTCAAATAGCTTCCCTTTATGAGAGAATATAATCAAACCAACTTCAGCATCGCAGAGAACAGAGATCTCATGAGCTTTTTTGAGAAGCCCAGCTCTTCTTTTAGAGAAAGTTACTTGCCTGTTAATCTTGTTTTCGATTCTTCTTAGCTGAACTTTTCCTCTACCCATTTGGTTTTTTTGAAATGACTCAAAATAGAAACCCTGGAAAATATACGCAGAGTTTCACCTGAACCAGATGAAGAAAGAAAAGTTTTCTTTTCCCTCAAAAACACCAGAATCAGAATCAGAATCAGAACCAGAACCAGAAGCTTATCTTCTCACAGCCACAGCTTCCCTTTGCCTCTTTTTATTTCCCATTTGTTGCAACCTTTTATCAAGTGTTAAAAAAGAGACAGGTTTGAAGATGAATGATGGAGTTTAACATGATGTCTGGCAATTTCAGAAAGAGTTTTGGGTAAACGGGTCGGGTGGGTACGATTGTGGTGTCGATTGATGATTGGTTGGGAGCATTGTTTGATTTGTTTTCCATGGTGATTTGAAATTAAAAACCAGAGATATGTACGGTTTTGACAGCATCAAAAGCGGTGAAGGTGATGACATGTACAAATATGAATGGAAAAATATTGTTTCTTTGCATCAATTATTAAAAAAATTAAAGATACTGTGCCATATGGTAAGATTGGGAAAACGTGTAAAATATTAGTAGCATTCGGTTTTTTGCTATCAATCGCGTTAGCCAATCGTGGATTGTGATTTTGGTTCAATTAGCGATTGACTATTGCGTCCATTTGCAGATCGCAAATCCATAAAAAATAGTAAAAAAACAGCTCGTGAATTTAATTAATTTAGGAAGTAATAGTGTAATTAATGTATATAGAAATGAAAGTTAATTTCCAAAATGTGTTCCGCTATTGGAATCTTAGGACATCTCTAACAATGCCTGAAATTTTATTGTCTTTTCACATAAGTATTTTCCATGTACATAATTTTTATTTATTTTAATATAAATATAAATATTTTTATAAATAATTTCCATCTTTACCTTAATAATGAGACGCTCATAATTTTTAAATTTAATTTTTTTATATTTAAAACATAAATAAAACATCATATTTTATACCCATGTTTAGTCCTTCTCGATAATGTGTTGACAAGGAGAAGAAATAACAAATTGGTGCACCGATTATATTCGTATCAAATCGATTGTAACGAGTATTACCAATATGATCAGTATATCGACTGGTATACCCTGATATACCGACCACCTTAATATTATTGATAATATCAATGTAACGATCGATATATATACATTATTCTAAAACATCATATTTATTGTTGTTCTAGGTAGAAAAAATTACTTAATATTGTTACTCATAAATAAGCATTTACATTGTAATATTTTGAAAACTATAAAAAGTAGCTCAAATTAATGTATCATATTAAGTAAAACGTTAACTAAAAATTATGATAAAATATTAGAAGTAATTATTTAATCGTTTTATTTTGAGTAGAAAGAGTAATAAACTATCCATATATTTAGATGGTTATTAAAAACTAAAAATTATGACAAATGGACACTCAATCATTTATTTATTTATTCCTATTTTTTTGAAATATTATTTTTACAATTGGTGTTTGGTCAGTGATATTCCCCAAAGTTTGTAATTTGCATACAAAACTCATGAAGTTGATAAAATGTGTTTTGTTGATTTCAAACTTTTTAAATTTGTAAACAACATATACTCAAAGTTTAATAATTATTCAGTTGACCCTCAAAGTTCTAAAACCGTTTATATTTGATCATAACTCTCGTTAATATTTTAAATGTTCTATAGTTTGTATTTGAATCATAAAACCGTGAAAAGAATATAATAACTATTTCTCCAAAATTTGAAAATTTTAAAAATAACATATAAATTGTCAAAATCATTCATATAAAAAAAAGATAAAAATCAATACTACTTACTTGAGAATCATTCTTGAACTGTTGAAAATTCGGGGGTTTTGCAAGAAATTTACAAACTTTGCGGACATCGATTTTACATTGCTTTAAATATAGGGGGTGTGTCGTAATTTTCTCTTATTTTTACTAACAACATCAATCATCCAATCATATGTTTCAATAGTAATTTAATGATATTAACTACAAAGAGAAGTGGTGTTATAGATTAAGAATTTAATCTATAATCTATAATGTATATGTATATAATTAAATGTTATCAATTTCTTCAATCTCATGTAACATTTTAGTAAACTTGCCAAGGTTCTATGAATTTTTGTTTTGATAATTAATTTTAATTTATGTTATTTTTAAATCGGGTGATGTTTGCCCACAGCCCCCAACTTACGAACTGTGTAAATGTCATATCATACAAGTTACAAAATTACAAATATGGTCAACTTTTTGAGAAAAAATATGCATTTGTAGCTCTCAAACTTCAATTAAATGCTTATAAGACACCTCAAGTTTCCAATACCGTTTATCATTGGTACTTTAATGAACTCGTAAATTTTTAATATTTTATGCACAATTCTCGAACATCAAGGATAAATGTTGTCTAATTTTTCAAACGAGTCTTATTTGTGTAATTTGTGAGAGGTTTTCAAACGATTTTTAACTTACGGAAAACCATGTACTAGAATGTTAAGGGTAAAAAACAAACAATATTGATAATTTTATGTGTCATTCTTGCAATTTTATAAGTTGAAGTGTGTGCTATTTACACAGCTCGTAAGTTGGGGGCTAATTATACAATTTTCTCTTTTTAAATCATATAAAGTTTTGTAGAAAAGTAGTGGAAAAATATGATGATGGTTAATTGGTTAAATATAACTTATATTAATTACCTTTTACTTAGATGACATATTATGTGTCTTTTAATTAGAATGATATAATTACGTGAGATTGATTAGTTTTGAGATTGAGTATGATAAAATTATATTTATTTGGTATGATTAATTAAAACTAGATGTACTTAGTAGGATTCTATATGATAATATGGTTAGAAAAATATTTATTGATTTATAAATAGAAATTAAATCTATATGTGAAAGACTCATATACTCCTTATTTATATGTTATTATAAATTACAAAATCATTTGGTATACAAACATTAAAAATATATTAACATTAGAAATGCGAAAACTTACTTAAGAACCACATTTATATTAGTCATTTTTCCAAAAAATAAGTTCAGCGAAATATCATATTTCAAATATGAAGAACTCGTGTTCTTCGTACAAACTCTAGAAACGACAAATGCTCGAGATAATAGAAGATGTAGAGAAAAAAATGAGAAAATGGCGCCTTTGGTTCACAAAGTTTGCACGAAATGGCAAATTTGGTCTCCAAAGTTTTGAACGGCAAATTCAGTACCTCAAAGTTTCACGTTTTGGTAAATTTGGTCCCGAAGTTTGGTTAATTTGGCAAATTTGGTCCCCAAAGTTTAACATCTTGGTAAAATCGATCCTCAAACTTTGATATTGCAATACAAGTCCCCAAAGTTTACACCTACTAACAAATCTAGTTCCCGAAGTTTCAAAAATTTGGCAAAATTGGTCCCCAATTAATCTAACGGCGTTAGTTTTACCGTTAGAGTCGAAACCGGGTTTACGGGTTCGACCCGAAAAATTTAATTATTTTTTTTAAAATTTTTTTTAAAATAATTATTTTTTAAATAAAAATTTAAAAAAAATTGAAAAATTAAATATTTTTTAAAAAAAACAACTTATTTTTAAAAAATAAATATAAATTAGTATCGCCGATACCGGGATTCTCCGCAAACGACCCGAAAATTCTAAAAATAATTTTTTTCAATTTTTTCACTAAATAGTTTTTGTATGGGTATCAGCTTTAATAATTATATCGGATCGAAACAGAATTCCGAACATGTATACCGCCAGTTACGAAAAAAATGGGCGATATTTTGAACGGTATCGAAAAGTCTTCGTCAAAATATAAATTGTCGGAAATTGTCAAAATAAATTTAAGGATAGAATTATATCGAATTTTGAAAAATATATATCATCGAACATTAGTAAAATTTAAGTGTTGGTATTCGGAATACAAATGAGTATCGTTGTATTATGTTCTATCGAAAATTACAAATCGGATATAACTCGCAGTCTTCTCGAAAAAGTCAATTTCTGGAACATAAATTTTGTATCGTTCGTGTTCAAATATCAATTTCCATACGTATCCGTTTATAATTTCATCAATTTTTTTATTGTTAAAATCATATACAATTATATCGGTTTTCAGAAATACCATTTTATTTTGTTGGGGACCAAATCTGCGAATTATGTAAAATTTGGGGACTTAATTAGTCATTCAAAACTTTGGAGACTAAATATGTCACGTTTTGCAAATTTTGGGGACCATTAACACCGTTAGAGACTAAATTTGCCAAAATCCGGAACTTTGATGACCAAATTTGCGTAATGTTACTTTGATGACCAATTATGTCACACACAAAAAATTTGGGAACTCGTTTTGCCAAAAAAAATTAAATTTGGAGACTGGTTTTGCCATTTTAAAATATCGGGGACTAGTTTTGCCAAAATATACAAAGTTTGGGGACTAAATTTGCCAAAATTCGAAACTTTGGAGACCAAATTTGCATGTCACCCGAAAAAAATATATAGAATTGTGTATAATGTTTACATGAGGGTAAAAATGATATTTTATAGATTATGATTATGTGGGATAAAAGTATTTATTTAAATGTTAGTATTATTTTATCCCGCATTCATGTTATTGCTTGTGATAACTTAATTAATGAGATAAATTAGCATATTAAATCAAACGGATTACAGAAGATAATAATTATTATACCATAGCGATTGGTATGCGTAATTGGAGCAACAATATAAACTATTATATTCATATAATATATCTCAATATAACAATGATATACCGATAAAATAGTTTTAGAAATTCAAGATTCAATTGGCATGGAATGTTCATGTAATCAAATTGGTAAAAGAAGTGAATCAAATTTAAAATGTTAAAACAATTCAGTCATTAATAATATAATACTTTTATAAATTAGAACATTTTAGATCTCATCAAAAAATATTTGAGGGTGTTTTTGACCCATAAATTTATTTTTTATGTTATTTTAGCTCAATTGATTGTAATTGTGTTTGACATAAACGATATATCAGGTTATGTCCACAATGTTTGAACTTACGTCATCGGAAAGCTTGATTTCCACTATAATCAAGTGAGTGTTACAATACAATTTGAAATCACACTCATCCGAATACAAGCACCCCGAAAACAACATGATTATCGCAATTTGCGTGTTTTGACAAAACCACATGATTGAATAGCCAAAACTACGCTATTACGACTGAATGCATCACCTCATGGATCTAGGAAAAACCACACGAATAAGGTCTAAAACCACACAAACATTGACAAAACTCCGCGAAATAGTAATACTATGCCAACATAACAAAAACACACGAAATCCAAAGCAGAACCAGACAAATCATAGCAAAAACACGCGAATTTGCACAACCGATATGAGAAAATATTCTCGACAGTAGTATATATCGGTTAATAATGATGATATCACCATACAATCGAACCCAAAAAAGCGGTAAATTATTATCACTTGGACAAGGAAAAAATGTTTCTAGGGGCAAGATGAAGCTATTGCTATGTGTAATAATGAAATAGACATGTTACCGTGTTGTCGTTTGGTTGCATATGTGTTTTTGGACAAACATCAAGAGTGTAAGAGTAAAGAATATGGCAAGTCCTTTGTACTAAAACAACATGCTTTTGTCTCATTTCCAAAATATGATGAAATATTTCACTCAAATCCCCATCACCATATTTATTTATAACTTTATGGTATTGATATCAAATTTATAAACTAAATAATATTTTATAACCATCGGTTAATTTGTTATGAGATGAGTCTTGTCAAACCTGACCAGAAAAGGTTTTAATTTTTTGATTGGTAAATGTCTATTAGGTAAGGAATCAATAATTAAGTGCACGAATAAGTAATACATTTAGCGGTGGGAAAATGTTCTCTCAATTGATTAATCGAACAATATTCATTTGGTTATCGATTGGTTATTACGCATGGATCGGTTAGACGTTGGTTACGATTTTAGTACTCGATTTATTAGTTATCTATATATAATAAAATATAATAGTTGACTTAGAACTCATATTTTATTTGTATCTAGTGACCTAAAATCATAATCTACATACTTTTAGTGTGTGTTCTGCACAAATTATATAATGTATAATCAGAATTTATAATTAGAATGCAGAATCAAAATGTATAATTAGAATCTGCGTAGTGTTCTGTGTAAATATATAATAAATTATAAAATGTAAAAACGTTATGCAAAAATATTGTAATTGAAATGTAGAATTTTAATTGAGTTACATTGTACAAAATAATTGTCTATCTTTCTTATAAATTTGAAATTATAATTCTATATTAAAATAATATTTTTAATTACAAAATAAATTAATAATATTTTTTATTTAAAAATCATATAATAAAAAGAAAACAAAAATATTGAATAAGATATTGTCGAATAAGAAATTCAATAAGTGATAATATAAATACCAAATTTTAGAAAAAAAAAGTTCATTATGATACAAACGATGAAAATTTGATTCGGAAAAAAATGTATATATATGAAAAATATAGTTAACAATGTAAGACGGTGCATCAAAATTTGTAAATTGCATAAAAGTCTCGAAGTTGATATAATGTGTGATTTTGGCTTCCATGTTTCAAAATTGCGTTGTTGATCCCCGAACTTCCAAAAACGTTTATATTGAATCATAATACTCGTTAATTTTTTAAACGTCTCAATATTTAATATTGATCAATTAGCCTTAAAAAAAATGAAATGACAATGTTTCTAAACTTTGAAAATTTTAAAAATAATACATAAATTATCAAAACCACTTATACGAAAAACCACTACTATTTACTCGAGAGTCATTTTTAAACGGTTTTGAAACTTCAAGGGGTTCTCATGCAAATTACAAACTTTGGGGACATCGCTTTTACATTATCTTAAACATTGGGGGTCAATGTCGTAATTTTCTCGTAAAAAATAATGAGTAGAATGCATAATGCATTTTCAGAATCAAGTCTGAACTTGATTATGCATTATAGTTAAAAACCAGAATGCATTATGATTATAATTCATAATTAGAATTTAAAATGGATACTGTTCTGTTTCAAAAAGCAGATTATGCATTATATAATGCATAATCTGTTTTCATGATTTGTGCAGAACACAGCCTTAGTGTTTTAGGTTTAGGATTTAGTAGTTCAATTTCATTTATTTTTTATGGCAATATTAGCTATATAGGGTTTGTTTGGTATATCTTTTAAAAATTGCGGTATGATGCATATAGTGAGATGTTGTGAGATGCATTGATCGTGATTTTTTATATATGTCTGGTAAAATTATGGTATCATGATCGTTTTTTTTGTAAAAGACTAATATATCCTTTTATTTTTAATAATGAAAACACAAGTTATTTATTTAGTTGTAAAAGTAAGTGTAATATATTAATTTCCAAAACCACGATGTAAATATAGTTGGTTTTAGCAACGGCCATCGAATCGTAATTTTTTAACGATAATCACATCACAATTATCTTTTTATTTTGTGTACCTTAACAAAATCACGATCTTATCAGCTCACCACACCGCACTGCTTTTCTGATCTGAATTCCAAACAAATCCATAATGTGGTTTGTGAATTTAGAATTGAAGAAAGTTGTTCTTTTGAAAAGAGTGTTGTATTCATATGTATGTTATAATAATAGTTGTGATCTTGTGGAGTGAATTATTAATTAATTAATTAATAACACTCTTTTATTGTATTTTTAAAATTTTAAAATATATTCAACCGACTAAAAGAACTAAATCGAGTAATTGAAATTGAATAAAACCAATGGTTAGTTTGGTTATGTAATATTACAACTAAAACAGTTTTACCGAATCGGTTAAAACTGATAAATCAATAAACCATCAGTTAAAAAGTAAATATATCGAATATACCCTATATATACTATATCGAATAATATTTATATATCATATATATTCATTAGATATTTTAGTTAAATAATCATGCATTATTTGTGCATATAATGTACTTGTTGTAATGAAGTGATGTCTAACATATATATCCCTCTACAACCTTATAATACACATTATATTTTTTTCTTCTATATTGCACTGTTTTAAATTTTCGGTACATCGGTTAAGTCTGGTATTTTGTTAAGAGTTTTTGTGGATTGAGTCGGATTTTACTTGTTTGATTGAGAAAAAATATATAAAGTTTATAGAATTTTTGTATTCTTATTTTTTGAAGTAAAAAAATATAAATTGATAATGTGTTAAAAAATTTTGTATTCTTATTTTATTATTGCAATACATATTATATATAGTCGATACATAATAGATATATCGGTGTATTGAGTTCATTCAGTATACGACGGGTATATGTTTTTAAAACATTGATATATTGAGATAAATCAATTAATACTATGATTATACCATACATTTCATAGTCTATGGTTCATTTTCGATCTCTATCATATATATATTATATTGGACACTTTATGATTATCGTATCCATATTTTTGTTTTTATGATTTTAAGTGTCTATATATTAAGAATCCACACACTTGTTATGGGAGAATCTCCAAAATAAGCATTATAAGGATGTCAATCATATAAATAAGTATCGTTTTAAAACCATTACAATACTATTCATCTTTCTTTATTTTGTTATTATTTTATTTATTTATTTGTTTGTCTTATCATATTGTATAATATAAAAATATAGGGAGATAATAGCAAATTATATTAATCTATGTCCCACCAAATGAATTTTTTTTATAAAAACGATAATGAAACAAGTTTTAAATATTTATGATCTAAATACTATCTTAAGACACTTTATGAAGCTTCACTCGTATGTATTGCACAAATAGTTTCAATAAGTTTAATTGACTATGCATTCCCAAAATTTCACGTAATTTAGTTAATAACTGAGATAATATAATGTTACGAAAAAATATTACTGTTGTGGTTCCTTTTTAGGGGTACCAACAGTCACCGGATTCTGAAAACCGGTTTATTTGTTGTTTGTGGATACAACTTGAAATAAGAAAATGTAAAGAACGCATGCGATTTTAGCGTGGAAAAACCCCTTAAAAAAGGGGGAAAAAACCACGTTGCCGAGAGGAGAACTTCCACGGCAAATTCATTAATAAATCAATGAAATATACAAAGGGAATAAGAACAGCGAAAATGAAATTACAGCGGCTAGGGTTCTTCGAAATTGACCTCCTTTTTTATCTTATCTTTTAGCTCTGCATTTATAGAGGGAGAAACACATGTGGCCCACGTCCTGAAACCACATCTGACAATGTTTTTCCTCATGCTGGAAAGTGTGGCTGAGCCTAAAGCATGGAATGCATGCTGATGGGCCCACATGCAGCCTATCAGTGCCTTTGTAGTCTGCTGGGATCTACGCAGTCTGTCGGGACCGATCGGTCTGCTTGACCCTAAGTAGTCTGCCGGACCGATCGGTCTGCTTGGCCCTAAGCAAACTGCCGGGACCGATCGGTGTGCTGCCCCTAAGCAAACTGTCGGGACCGATCGGTATGTTGGCCCTAAACTGTTTGTCGGGACCGATCGCCCTATGTTGTTTGCCTGGACCGATCGCCCTAAGCTGTTTTCCGGGACCGATCGGTCTGTTTGATAATTTCAGCTGTCGAATTCTTGATTGGGCCTGACCACCTTCATTCTTGCTTAGGACTCCTCGTTGGTATCGAGTTTAATGGTTCTCAACAAGAACACATCCTTGATACCCGATTTAAAGGTTGTCAACAATTACAGTATCACTTGGAACTCTATGATAGATATTGTGATTGCCAAACTGAACAATATTTCACCAAAAATAATATAATATCAACTGAATAAGAAATTATCATAATAACAATGAATACATTAAGAGAGTAAAATCAATATACTCTTCGTAAGCTAAAACTTATTCTCACCGTTTTTCTTTTCTATAGCCTCTGTGCAGTACCTTTGCTTTCTTTCTCCCTATCTTCTACTTTTCTTGTGAGACATGGCTAATGTGTTGTAGATTAAGAGTGAATGTACTTGGACTATAGACATAATTAATGTATTAATTATATTACAAATATAATTTGATAATCTATATTTTTATATTGTTAAATATGATAAGAGAAAACAAATAAATAAATAAAATGTTGTGGTCAACAGATCGGAGTACCAACAGTCGTCCGATTCGTAATAAAACAAACTCGGTTCTGATTTGTTTAAAATGGGGAGACGATTGTAAATAAAAGGTGGCAAATAACACAACGATTTTTAATGTGGAAAACCCCTAAAAGAAGGGAAAAACCACATGACTAAGAGCTGAAAATGCGTTTAGCCGATATATTAATAAAACATTTCATTCTTCAAACGATGAGAGCTTATGAAAATGACTACGGCAAAATAGAAAACGCGAGGTAGAAAACCAGCATAGTGTAAGTTGATTCACACGTCCAAAAGGTCCTCTTTTAATTTGCCATTAACAATGTATTTATAAAGAAGAAAATGTGTGTGAATCACGCTCTGTAACTGTCTCTGACAATATCGTTTTCTCATGGCGGAAAACGTGGATGAACCCAAAGTGCAGACTGCGTGATTGAGCCTGAAGCATGGAAATCATGCCTATGCCCGGAGCACAGGACACGTGGACTGTAACCGTTTGGATCGGTCCCCGAAGCCAAGGATAACATATGACGATTGGATCTGTCCCCAAAGCCAAAGATAATATGTGACGCCAGCCTTCGCTCCTGATTACTGTTTATTGGGTTTAGTCCAAGTGGACCTTCGGATCCAGTCATCATTATTGGGTTGAATCATTATCAGAAGTTGGATCTGTAGTCTTCAGATTCGGTTTCCATCACATGGATCATCATAGAATGATTTAGACATCCTTCAGTTCGGAATAACGGTAAGTTATCATCATAAAATAATAATAAAATAAAGAAATATAAGTAGTATTGCAATGGCTTTAGAATGATGTTTATTTATGTTATTAACATCTCTTATAATGCTTATTTTTTAGATTCTCCAGTTATTACACTCTACAAAATTATCAATATTAGAAGGGGAGCGATTATAGATTTAATATGATGATTAGTCCACTTGCACGATATATTAATAAATTATTTTACAATTTAATCCGTAGAAAAACTTTGGTAATATTGATGAAAGAAAATTAGATATGGGCCTGCTACATGTATATTGGGCTTTGAGTCCTGAATCGAAGGCTATCTTCGTTGTAAATCGCCGGCAATTGGGGGCAGGCGGAGTAACCGAAGCCGACCGACTACTAGAAAAGAGCTCTTCGTTTTCCTTGTCTACTCCGCCATAGGAATCCGACCAGTAAACTGAGCTCGGAATCATTGAATTTTGGGCGGCGTACTTCATTCCGATACCGTAATGGCAACTCATTTCCAGATCAATACGCCATTCATTACATTTTCATCCTCAATTTCCTCCACGGCGCGGCTTACTGGGCCATCGGCACTCATTTTCCAACGACGATGTGTTTCTCGACCAATGGTGCAAGCGAAGATCCGTGAGATTTTCATGCCTGCTCTGAGCTCCACAATGACCGAGGGCAAGATTGTCAGCTGGATGAAGTCCGAAGGAGACCTCTTGTCGAAAGGCGAAGCGGTTGTTGTCGTGGAATCTGATAAAGCGGATATGGATGTCGAGACATTCTACGATGGAATACTGGCTGCGATCGTTGTTAATGAAGGGGAATCGGCTCCAGTTGGCGCTCCCATTGGGCTTTTGGCTGAAACCGAGGATGAAATTGTGGAAGCGAAGGCAAAAGCCGCTGCTCAATCAACGTCAGCCCCCGCCAATCCAGCGCCTAAAGCGGAGGCTTCTGCTCCAGCTGCCTCAGAAGTTGAATCACCTCGCCCAACTCCTGCTACTACCACTCCATCAACTCCGGGAAGGGTCGTCGCAACTCCCTATGCAAAGAAACTGGCAAAGCAGCATAAGGTGGATCTAAATAAGTTGCTGGGAACGGGTCCATATGGAAGGATAACTGCAGAGGATATTGAGAAAGCAGCCGGGATTTCTCCTTCTCCTAAGGCGAATCCTCCAGTAGCAGCAGCTCCTGCCGCGCCCGCGCCTCCCCCAAAAGCTCCAGCCAATCTTCCGGTGATTCCAGGCTCAAATGTGGTGCCTTTCACTACGATGCAATCAGCTGTCGCAAAGAATATGGTAGAAAGTTTAAGTGTTCCCACATTCAGGGTTGGCTTCCCGATCAACACAGGCGCTCTTGACGCCCTCTATGAGAAGGTTAGTTGAGAAAGTTTCCAAATTTTATCATCGCTGCTTATGTTAGACTGATGTTGTTTCATTTTCGTAATTGCTGTATTATGATTATATTCATTCTGGTATATTTTCACATGTACAATTCATTCTCTACGATTATAGAACTATAACACACACTTCTTGAATGTAGTACTCTGCGAATCGTTCATCGTGATACTGCAATTTATATATGCTGTGTTTCATAACTATTCTTATGTTATCTTGCTTGTGCCTCTGCTGCAATGGTTCAGTTTCAGAGTTTTTGAATGCTTTCGGTATGATTTTTCGTTAATTCATAGGTGAAGCCTAAGGGTGTAACCATGACAGCATTGCTAGCAAAGGCAGCAGCAATGGCATTAATCGATCATCCAGTGGTGAATGCTACTTGCAAAGATGGAAAAAGTTTTACATACAACAGTAGTATAAACGTGGCTGTAGCTGTGGCAATCAGCGGTGGATTAATCACCCCTGTTCTTCAAGATGCTGATAAGGTGCTTATCCTTCATAAAATTTGTCATCTTCAATATTTGGAAACATTTGTGATTCGGGAGGCGTATTCTCTTGATTGTAGTTGGATATCTATCTATTGTCAAAAATATGGAAAGATCTAATAGAGAGAGCAAGAGCCAAGCAACTTCAGCCCCATGAGTACAATTCTGGTACTATTTGCCGATATATCAAAATTTTTCAATTCGTTTTGTATATACTACGATCATAAGGACTAAGTCGAAGATTTTTCTAACTGCAGGGACCTTTACACTATCTAATCTAGGGATGTTTGGTGTAGATAGGTTTGATGCTATCCTTCCTCCAGGCCAGGTTAAAAAAACCCGATTTAAATATGGAAACCTTGAACTTTGTTCCTCACTAATGTGCCTTTTTGATTATCAGGGAGCCATTATGGCTGTTGGTGCATCAAAGCCTACCGTAATTGCCGATAAAGACGGATTCTTCAGCGTTCAAAACAGGATGCAGGTATGTATTTGAATTTCTCTTGTGTTTAATATCAGGGTATTTGAAGTTCTTATGTAAAATTGTGTTCCAGGTGAATGTAACAGCTGATCATCGAATCATTTACGGAGCTGATCTCGCTGCTTTTCTGAATAAGTTTGCGAAGATCATTGAAAACCCTGAGAGCTTGACTCTTTAGAAGATTAATTCGGCAATGGCTTTTAGCTTATACTCTGGTAATCTCAAACTCTCTTGTGGTGCTTTTTTGTTGTATTCTTGCTGCAGAGGATTTAGTTGTTCCTACTTTGAGCCATTTACATCTTATTTTTCTTCAATAAACTTCTCTCAATTTATTTCACAAACTTGTGAGTAAATGTGTAGCTTTTTGAGCAACTTTGTACCATAGTTTTATATTTTGCTTAAATTTCTGTTAAGATTGAAATTATTTGGGATGAAATTTGGTGATTGGGTTAGGTTTTTAGAATCGAGCCTATTTTTTATCAATTTTTAAATTTCAAGAGTTGAAGGATGAGATTTTGAATGTTACATTAAATGATTTGTTCTTGATTCAATGATACATGTTCACTTTAAATAAGGGTGATGTTTGCATTACGAAATTGTAAATATATTATAGTTTTTTAACAAAAATAGATATTTGTAGTTCTCTAACTTCAATTAAATACATATAAGATATTTCAAGTTTTCAATATCATTTATTATTGGTATTTTAAAGAACTTGTAAATTTTTAATATTTTATGCACAATTCTCGAACATCAAGAGTAAATTTTGTATAATTTTTCAAACGAATTTTATTTACGTACTTTGTGAGGGGTTTTCAAATGTTTTCAACTTATGGAAAACCATGTGAAAGAATGTCAGGTGTAAAAAAACAAATAGTATTGATAACGTTATGTGTTATTTTTGCATTCTCGTAAATTGGAGAGTATGCATTTTATACATCTAGTAAGCAGGAAGGTTAATTATGCAATTTTTTCCTTTAAATAATTAGTTCAAAGTTGTTATTTGTAATTTAGATAAATAATATTGCAATGAACAAATACAAGCTTAGGCAAATGTTTCAAGCAGCTTAGTATAAACAACTTATAAATTTATATTTTAAATATTAAAACGTAATAGACTGATCATTTCTCTCTTGCATTCGAGTGATCATAAGTGATGAGAACTCTAGGACCGGGTACCTTGTGATGGGTAAGGTCTAGCAACGATTGGGCTAATTTAAATGGCGAAAATGAATCCTTACAGCCCACTTACACCTCTAAGGAAAAACGGCCCGATGTTCAACTAGAGGACCGAAGCAGACCTTAACGAAATAAAGCGTTTTCTACCAGCTGGCACCTAGGTTCCGTCCGAGCGGTTACAGAACGGTTACAACTCACGTTTTCCACGCTTCGGGCCTTCCCACGCTTCGGGCCCGATCACGCAGACCACGCCTCGGTCCCAACCTCGTTTTACATCCCGCGATAACAACCTCTAACAAACTTGTCAGAGGCCGTTACGGAGCGTGATTTACACACGCTATGAACTCTATAAATACAGCGCAAGACGACGGAAATAGCAGGACCCTTTGGACGCGGAAGAACATGCCATTACCCTGGTAGAATTCTTACCGCTTTCTTTACCTTGTCATTTTCATTAGCATATCTTGTATTGACTATGAGTTATTTCATTAGTGAATAGGCTAAGAGCATAATCTGCTCTTAGTCGAGTGGTTTTCACCCCAATTCCTGGGGTTTCCACTATATATCGCTGTGCACTTATTTTATTTCCAGCTTTTGATCGTCTTCCATATCTAAAATAAATCAGAACCGAGTTCGTTTGTTGAACGAACCGGACGACTATTGGTACCCCCTAAAAAGGGACCATAACAGTTTGGCGCCGTCCGTGGGGATGATTCTCTAATCCCATTTGAGTTTTCTACCAGGAATAGGATAATCAAAGGCATGGCGACTAGAACTCTGACAAATAATAGTGACGTGCTTCCCGACAGTCTCCCAGCACCAACATTCACTTTACAGGATCTAGAAGCTGTCGTAAGGAAGGTGGTACTGGAAATTAAGTCGGAGAGAAGTGGAACAGAACCACCGGCTGTTTCAAGCCCTGTTCCCAAAAACAGAGGTTATGAGAGTGATCCAGACTGATATTACCCGGGTATATTCTCTTGTATTTATCCTTACCCGGGGGCTCGTCCGACGTGGTTATATTGTATTTTCGGTATTTTTATATTTTNACAACCCAGGAATCACCTTTCTCATTGGTGTATGGGACCGAAGCTGTTAGCCCGGTGGAGGTTGCCATCCGATCACCTCGGATATCTCAGTACGATGAGCATATGAACGGTGAAAGGAGATTATTGGACCTCGAGATGATCGAAGAAAAAAGAGATGCAATTTATGCACGGATGCGTGCTTATCAGCGGAATATGGAACGAGCCCATAACAAACGAGTCCTCCCAAGGGAATTCTTTGAAGGCGATCTCGTCCTCAGAAGCATTAAGGTGCAGAGGAACGTGGGAAAGCTGGACAGAAATTGGGAGGGACTATATCGCATATCGACGAAATTGGAGTCAGGTGCGTATAAACTTGAAACATTGGATGGTATAGAGGTCCCCCGAACTTGGAATGTCATGAATTTAAGGCGATACTTCTTATGAATTTTCGATTAATGTTTTGACTCAATAAAAAACATTCCATTAAACGTAAGTAGTAAACAAGTAAGTACAAGAGTTAACTATTTCTAATAGAATGATGGAGCGATCTTGGAGTTGGATAAGTTTAGGACGAATCTGGACTGGTGACCGAAGCTTCTTGTCCGCAAGGTTCCCAAGTTGTAGTGACCGCTCTGACGAGTCAGATGCTCCTGCACTTGCCTAGCCCCATGGATGAGTCGTGATTCTCACAAAACTCATTACGAACTAAGACATTCCCTTCAACGGCATTCAGTGTTTAGGGATGGCCTTTTGTACTTATGAAATCTGCTACAACGAAAGGAATGATAGTCAACATATCGAAACATAAGATCGGTCCTAACATAAGACGTATTATGAGCCAAGCTTAGCTAGCAAAAATAAGGGACTTTATTAGAACCAAGGTTCGGCGAAAGCTCGTAAAAACTCATAGTTAACGCAGACTGCGCCTATTCAGTTGAGTAATGATTTCAAGGACGGAATAAGAGTGACCCATACACCACGTAAAACGACTGATCCAATCAAAGTTTACCTAAATAAACTAAATTTAAGGTTTGAGACCGATGGTTGACACCCTGTAAGTGTCCCCGATCTTATACTCGTTAGTTTATTCAGAAGTTAAGATAAAACGGCTTCGTTTAGATAAAACTTATTAGTTTATTCAGAAGTTCGTTATATCACTTCGTTTCAACAATTAAAATAATCAAAGTGGAAGATAAAAAATCTTTATATTAAGTAAGAAGTGTGGCAGATACAAAATGATAACTAAATCTAACTAATCTGTCCTTCTTCTTTGTCTTCCGCTTCGAGCTCCTGGGGTTCGGTCCGGGCCGCGAGCCGCTTCAACTCTTCCTCTTGATCGGCCACCTTCTGGTTGACCGCTTTCTCAATCTCTTCATAGAGATAGAAGAAAGAGTCTTCTTCCAGCACAGGTTCTTCCAAGGTTGGAATAACCTGAAACTTGCCATCTCTTTCAAGTGGCTCGATCATCTTCCAGCGCTCGTTCGAAGGGGAAAGCCCGAATGTCTGGATACTTGCTCTCGCATGTTATCCAGATACTTCGCAGTGTAAACCCCATGTATGTTATCCGCTAAAGCGAATAACAACGGGGACTGAGCGAACCCCAGAACTGCTTCCCGAACCGAACCTTCGGTCGAAATGCGGGCCCTTGTCAACTCTTCATCCAAGGCCGCCTTTTCTTCTTGGGCCCGAAGGAGAAGCTCATTCAGTTTATTCCTCTTCTCCTGAGCCCGACCTTGGACTTGGTTGATTTCTTCGTCTTTGGCCCGCAACTGGGCCTCCAGGTCGTCTATTCGCCCCTGAGCCGTTTCTCCCACCTTCTCCAGCTCAGAGACTTTATCTGCTAAGAGTGAGACCTCCGTCCCTGCTCTTAGCAGCTCATTGTCCAATCGGTCACGGTCCTCCCGTACCGTGACCAACTTCACATGCTTGATCTCAACTTGCCTTTTCGCAATGTCAAGTTGGTCTTGGACTTTTTGGGACACAACGCTATCACCTTGGTACTTCTCTACAGTGATAGCGGTTGTGAAAGCTTTCCTCAACATCTGCAAAAGACCACACATTGTTAAAAATGAAGCTTCGGGCCTCCATGTTAAGCCAAAGTTACATTGGATGTGAGGTCGATGAAGCTTTCCATAATATCTTCCCCAGATACGTCCGCTTGGACATTATTTGGGTTCTGCTCCCCGAAAAGCCGGAAGTCCTTTACGAAGGCACTCCACCAAGAGGATAACTTCCTCCCCTTGCTGAACCTGTCCAACAGGCCCAGAGCAACTCCCCAGTTGGAGTTAGTCTTCGGGCCCTGCGCAGGCTCCTTCAGGACGATCCTCTTATTGGGAACCGGAGCACTGCCCTCCTTCTTCAGCCTCTTCGGCTCCTGCGGGACTTCCACTTCGGTCACCCTCTTCCCTTTTCCTAAGGGGACCGGCGGCAGGGAGACGTTCGGCTTAAGCTGAGGGCCGGGGAGAACCTTCTCCACGGGAACGGCTCCCTGCAGCAACAAAATAATAGTGTCAGTGTTAATAAAAGAGGTGTTACCGATTTGATAGAGGCTGGATAAGCTCAAAAAACGAATCCGAGCCTTTATCACCTCTTCTACCACTCCAAATACCCGAAACGCAGGCCCTTCTCCGCTTGAAAACTGCCCAGTGCAGCGAAGGGTCAACGCGCCCGCGCTGGGTGTTTGGATCGGGGGGTTCCCTGACCCCGAAGGGACCACCGTGCCCCCCGTTGCTGATTCACTTGCTTCAGCGCTGCCCGATGCTTCCCTTTGTCCCTCAGAAGGACAGACCGAAGCATCTGCCATACGTTTAAAACGTGAGCTCGGCATCGTCTCGGTTGAATCTGCAAAACAAATACATAAGGATCATGAAAGATTAAAATGTAAACACTATTTCATACCCGATCCTTCTGATGGATCTGAATCTGAACTAGAAAATAAAACCCCTTCGGGGCTGGGGCTCCGGTCCTACCCGCAACACCCATCTCTATTAACCTTCTCTCCCGAAGCAGATCTATTCGTTTAAGGCGTGCTTCGGGAGGGGGGAACATCGCAAGTGTATTTGCGGTGTCCGTGCGGGGGGGGTTGAACCTGCTTCGGTCCAACTGACCTATGCGTGGGTGAGTTATGCGTGGTCATACTCTCAACAGATCCTCTTTCGGAACTCTCATCCACACATAACAAGCCTCCCACGCATGGAGAGACTCTTCTTTATCAACAATTGCGCATTTTTTGGTGCGCACCGCTATGTAATACAACTTACGACATCCCAACAGATCCTTCCCCTTTCGGGACCCAACCAAAAACAGGTTAAAGAAGTGTTTTAAGGTTGGGGCCCGATTCTGTTGGTGACAATAAAAAATGAACGCTATAATATACACGTAACTGCCAGGGAATAACGCAAAAGTGGGGCAGTGGATTTCTTTAAGCACGGCCGCTACAAAAGGATGTAGCGGAAAACGGAGCCCGCACTTTAAAGAGACGTAACTAACCGGAATAGCAGACGCCGGCACATTCATTTTTGCCGGAAGGAAACATGGAATATCTTCCCGTCCTTCCAAATAGAGTAATGTGCCGGGATTGAAAACCTAGACCTAAACTCCTCAATGTCTAACTCAGACATAAAAAGATAACACATTTTGTGAGGAGCCATGAAAATATACCTTAGAAAAAGCGGATTGGAAGAAGGTTGACGAAAGATCGATTAAGGGCACAAGAACTCGCTGCGATTTCTCCTTCGCGATAATGACGGTGAGGAGAAACAGTGCCCAGAATCCTAATTTAAATACTAATCTCCCAGCCAATGGTGAGCCGCCACGTAATACTGCCCAAAACAGCGACTGTACGGGGCGCACTCATCATGCCTTTTGAACTGCCGAATGTGAAGAGGCGCGGGTTGAAATATTAATATTTAAAGAATAACGAAGATAAAAGTATAATTTAAATATACGTTATTAGGTCGTAAACGTGATTGATCCATACACTAAGGCAAACTTTGGTCCCCTGGACTCTCACTACCTACAGGTACGGTCCATTGTTCTCATGAATGTGCAAACATCATGTGATCGGCCTTGTTTCACCTCTGTGATCGGCAATCAAGTCCGAGGGGCTAGTGATGAGAACTCTAGGACCGGGTACCTTGTGATGGGTAAGGCTCAGCAACGATTGGGCCAATTTAAATGACGAAAATGAATCCTTACATCCCACTTACACCTCTAAGGAAGAACGGCCCGATATTCAACTAGAGGACCAAAGCGGACCTTAACGAAATAAAGCGTTTTCTGCCAGCTGGCACCTAGGTTCCGTCCGAGCGGTTACAAAACGGTTACAACTCACGTTTTCCACGCTTCGGGCCTTCCCACGTTTACCACGCTTCGGGCCCGATCACGCAGACCACGCCTCGGTCCCAACCTCGTTTTACATCCCGCGATAACAACCTCTAACAAACCTGTTAGAGGCCGTTACGGAGCGTGATTTACACACGCTATGAACTCTATAAATACAGGGCAAGACGACGGAAATAGCAGGACCCTTTGGACGCGGAAGAACAGACCATTACCTTGCCGGAATTCTTACCGCTTTCTTTACCTTGTCATTTTCATTAGCCTCTCTTGTATTGACTATGAGTTATTTCATTAGTGAATAGGCTAATAGCATAATCTACTCTTAGTCGAGTGGTTTTCACCTCAATTCCTGGGGTTTCCACTATACATCGCTGTGCATTTATTTATTTCCAGCTTTTGATCGTCTTCCACATCTAAAACAAATCAAAACCGAGTTCGTTTGCTGAGCGAACCAGACGACTGTTGGTACCCCTAAAAGGGGACCATAACAATAAGCATTATCTAAGTTCAATTTTGCATAATAGAGCCAATTTCTAAGCCAAATAGCATTCTTTCCTAAAAAGTTGTTAAATAGTCTATGTTCGTATTTTATTTGCTAAATTGCATGCTTTCGTAAAATGTTGCTAAATAGCTTATATTCGTATTTTATTTGCTAAATGTCATGCATTTATATATTTGTAATAAAATAAATCAAATAATATTACTTATACTTTAATTAAAATATAATAAAAATGAATTTGCTAAAATGAATAAAATGACGATATGAAAATATTGATAAAATATTATATGACGACATGTGAAATATCGGGCATCAACCAATATATTGGTCATACGCTCGGAACATATATTTTCATATCAATCGATATATGAAATACATTGGGGTTCCGGGTTATTATGGTGGATATTAATCGATATACGAAATAATGGGGGTACCATTCTTTTCTCTGATAACTTCCGATATCTATTGGGTTAGATCCTGAGTTTTTTGGGTCAGTCATTAAAATATGTGAAATAATGAGTGATGCTGATAACTAGTATGATCGGGTATATCGATCGATATCAAATTTTATTTTTATTAAAAGAAAATAATATTTTTACTCATATTTTAAGACAAACCCAAAAAAGCTTCATCCCACCCAATAACACGATGCCATGAGTAATTGGACAAAATATCGGTACAATATTACTTATAGTAGCATCAAATAAGTAAACCAATATCCTCAATTTAGTAAATGTACAATAAATTATGTATTATTAATCAAATTCAAAAATCTTAAAATTTGAAATACCATATGTGTTTTGCACAAATTATGTATTATAAAATAGATAAACTGTTTTTGAAATAGAACAATATACATTTTAAATTTTAATTATGAGTTATGATTTATAATGCATTCTGAATTTTCAACTATAATACATAAAAGTTTAGACTGGATTATGAAAATATATAATGTATTTTATTTCTTATTTTTCATATATATACATTTTTCCAAATCAAATTACCATATTTTTATAACTATGAATTCTTTTTTATAATTGGGTTTTTTATTCAACATTTTTTTCATTTTATCGTATGATTTTTTTATATTTATAAATATTATTTTAGTTTATAATTATAATTTCATATTTATAATTAACATAATTTTTTTTACTATGTAACTTAATTCATATTCTATATATATAGAAAACATTTTATCATTTTATAATTCAATATATATTTATACAGAACATTACTCAGATTCTAATTATACATTCTTATTATGCATTATATAATCTGATAATGCATTATATAATATGTAACAGGATGATTAGTTACATTTAGAAAAATATTGTGCATATACATGATATATGTAAATAGGGGTAATTCCATCTATAAACTAGTTGGGTGTGCATAAAAATCCGATGATTCGAATATTCGAAGTAACCAAATCGTAATTGATGAGAACTCTGGGACCTGGTACCTTGTGATGGGTAAGGCCCAGCAATGATTGGACCAACTCAAATGGCGAAAATGAATCCTTATAGCCCATTTCATATCTCCAATGAAGAGCGGCTCGATGTTTAACTGGAGGACCGAAGCTGACCTTAACGAAATAAAGCGTTTTCTGCCAGCTAGCACCTGGGTTCGGTCCAAGCAGTTACAACTCACGTTTACCACGCTTCGGGCCTTCCCACGTTTACCATGCTTCGGGCCCGATCATGCAGGCCACGCCTCGGTCCCAGCCTTGTTTTACATCCCGCGATAACAACCTCTAACAAACCTGTCAGAGGCGGTACGGAGCGTGATTTACACTCACTAAGAACTCTATAAATACAGGGCCAGACGACGGAAATAGCAGGACCCTTTGGACGCGGAAGAACATGATGTTACCCTGCCGGAATTCTTACCGCTTTCTTTACCTCGTCATTTTCATTAGCCTCTCTTGTATTGACTTTAAGTTATTTCATTAGTGAGCAGGCTAAGAGCATAATCAGCTCTTAGTCGAGTGGTTTTCACCCCAATTCTTGGGGTTTCCACTATATATCGCCGTGCACTTACTTTATTTCTAGCTTTTGATCGTCTTCCACACTTAAAATAAATCAGAACCGAGTTCGTTTGTTGAACGAACCGGACGACTGTTGGTACCCCCTAAAAAAGGACCATAATAGTTTGGCGCCGTCCGTGGGGACGATTCTCTAATCCCATTTGAGTTTTCTACTAGGGATAGGATAATCAAAGGCATGGTGACTAGAACTCTGACGAATGATAGTGACGTGCTTCCCGACAGTCTTCCAGCACCAACATTCACCTTACAGGATTTGGAAGCTGTCGTAAGAAAGGTGGTACTGGAAATTACGACGGAGAAAAGTGGAACAGAACCACCGGCTGTATGCAGCCCTGTTCCCAGAAGTTGAGGATACGAGAGTGATCCTGACGAGCGCAGTACTGATGATGAAGAAATCATCAGGCGTGGCGTCACAAAGAGGAGGTCTAGATATCGATCTACTCCTCCCCCTCCAGCCAGAGCTCTAACTACCGCTCCTGAAAATGACCAGGAGCAGATGCAGCGACGAATAGATGAGCTCACCAGGGAGTTAGAGAATATGCGTGCATTGAAGGATTGCAAACCGAATCTGGGACGCAATCCTGGTTTATTTAATAGGGCCATGGAGGCCCCTATCAGGTGGAGTAAGGATAACGATTGGTGGCATAATTTACATGCTGTCCAAGCGTCATCCCAGCAATTTGAAGGCGTATCAGCCGCCTTAGGAGATTTGATGCTCCCATTTTCTGAGGAAATCTGGGCAGCAGTACTAGATCGACATTATCGCAACCGCGAGGGGTTGCCAACATTTCGTGGCGATGGTTATCCGATCGATCATGTCGCTGATTTCGAGTTACGTATGGGAACGGTTCGGGCCTCTGATTCATTAAAGTGCCGCATCTTCGCGGCAGGATTACAAGGTGATGCCCGAACATAGTTCAAAAATCTGCCGGCCCGATCCATACAGTCGTATGGCGGTTTTATTTTGGCTTTCTCAGAGCAATTCGCTCCAAATGTAGGACCGCCTCGAAGCAGGTAGGAACTATACAGCTAAAATATATCCCGGCGAAAATGAGTCTTCGGTCCTTTATGGAGAAATTCAACAGGACCACTCGGGGCATCAAACTCGAGCTCCGGGATAAAATCGACATCCTACAGCAGGTCTTAGGACCATGCGGCCTTTCGGCCAGTTTGGTGAAGATCCCACCATCTACCTTGGGAAAACTGCTTCAGAAAATCAACAAGTATATTAAGGTAGATGAAGCGCTGGGGCTTGGCTATCGGAAGCCTAGCGGGAATTCTGAGCCCGCAGGTGATCATAGGGTTTCATACCCGAAGAAACAGTCGTGAGAAGTAGCGGCTGTGAATGAAAAAGACGTCCCCCCGAAGCAGGAGGACAATCGAGTGTATTGCGAGCTTCATCATAATCGCGATCACTCGACCTTGAAGTGCCCGCTGTTGAAAGAGACAGTAGAGGCAATGTGTAAAGAAAAGCCCGACCGAAACGGTTAGAAGGGCAAACGAGAGGAATCCCCCCGAAGGGGCCATCAAGGTGACGATCGTCACAGGCCGCGGGGAAGAGATAATCGGGGACAACCCCGAAACTATAACGATCGGACGGAGGACCGAAGGTCTCCTCCGCCAGAGCAAGAAAGAGGCCAACACGGTCGCGAGAACCGTGGTCAGGGCCGAAGGAGAAGATGGCTGGGCCGTGGCGGCAGAGCCCCGCAGAATGAGGGTGGGAGACAGGAGCAGGCTACTCCCCCACCTACTGAAACTGGTGCCCAACCTCCTCGAAATGAGACGGCACCTAAAGAAGTGGCCGGAGATATTTATGTTATCTCTGGTAGATTGAGAATAAATGAGTCGGTCCGGGACTGAAAGAGAACAGCGAGCAGAGACTCTGCTGAGAGCTCTGAATCTCTGGCGCTGGTAAAATATGATCCCATGGATCGGTCCTCCATCTTCAGAGAGGACATCACTTTCACCCCGGCTGATCGGGAGGGGATCATTGATCCCTGTGACGACCCCCTCACCATTACAGGGGTCATTGGGAATCTCCGTGTCCACAGAATCTTGGTGGACACTGGGGCCTCGTGCAATCTGATGAAGCGCGATGTCGTCGAAATGTTGGGAGCAGTTGCTCATGATCTGCCGATCGCCAACATAACTCTTTGGTCATTCGACCAAAGAAATGTTATTCCTCGTGGGAAGATGTTATTCCCCATTACCCTTGGAGAGCCATCCAAGGACCGATCTGAAGACTTGGAATTCATTATCTTTAAAGTCGACTTGGCTTACAACGCTATTATTGGACGGACCGGCCTGAGTAAGTTTTAGGCGGTCCCTTCTACTTATCACATGATGCTCAAGTTCCCCTCCATTCATAGAGTTATTTCTGTTAAGGGGGATCAGAAAGTAGCTAGACAATGCTACATGAGCTCGTGCCGAACGTTGGCACCAATTAAGAGAGCCCGGGTGGATCTGCTGGAAGAGCTGCCGCACCCGAGGCAAGCAATGGAACCCGTGGAGTTCAAATTGATTAACCTGGTTGAGGATGACTCAACCAAGACAACTCGCATCGGGGCTCATTTAGCCCCTGGCTTTGAAAGGGAACTAATCCACCTGCTGAGAAGCCACGTGGATATATTTGCTTGGACCCCGGACGATGTTCCGGGGATTGACCGATCCGATAGTGAACATCGGATCAATACTGAGCCTGGAACGAAGCCTGTTAGGTAGAAAAGGAGACGCTATTCTCCTGAGAAGATCGAGATCATCCGGGCTGAAGTGAATAAGCTGCTACGGTCGGGATTTATCAGAGAAATCCACTATACTGAATGGGTTGCAAACCCAGTGGTGGTTTCCAAACCGGACGGGAAATGGCGAATGTGCATCGATTTTACCGATGTGAACAAAAGCTGTGAGTCAGATCCTTTCCAGTTGCCGCACATCGATCGACTGGTAGACGCTGTTTCTGGTATCACCATGATGAGTACCATGGATGCTTACTCTGGGTATCACCAGATCTTCTTGGCTGAAGAAGATCAGAAGAAATCATCGTTCATGACCGAAGATGGGGTTTTCTGTTATGTGGTTATGCCCTTCGGTCTCAAAAATGCTGGAGCAACATACCAAAGATTGGTCAACAAAATCTTTAGAGAGTTGATTGGCCATATGATGGAAGTGTATGTTGACGATATGATTGTAAAGTCTATGAATGATGAAGACCATCTTTCTTATTTGTCTAGTTGTTTCGAAGTATGCTGAAAATATAAGCTCAAACTAAATCCAAACAAGTGCTGCTTCGGGATCCGAAGTGGAAAATTCTTAGGATATTACGTTTCAGAGAAAGGCATAGAGGTTAACCCTGAGAAGGTGCAAGCTATCATTGATATGCAACCTCCGAGAAACAAAAGAGAATTTCAAAGGCTTACTGGCCGACTACCAGCGCTGAGCAGGTTAATTTCGAAATCCACAGACCGGGCCTTACCTTTTTTCAGAGTGTTAAGAAAAGCAAGTCATATGGATTGGACCGAAGAATGCGATCAGGCTTCTCTGAGTTCAAGACTTATTTAAGCACTCCCCCGGTGATGGTAATTCCAATTTGTGATGAACCTTTGGGGTTATATCTTGCGGTATCCAAAGTTGCCGTCAGCGCAGCTCTGGTGACCATACGAGATGACATTCATAGACCTATTTATTATGTCAGTCATTCTCTAGTATCGGCTGAGACCAGGTATTCTACCTTGGAGAAATTCATGCTAGCTTTGAAGAAAGCTGTATCCAAGTTGAAGCATTATTTCGAAGGCCGAACGGTCTATGTTTATACGGACCAGCCTCTGAAGATACTCCTTAAACAAAAGGACTTGAATGAAAGATTGGCAAAGTGGGCTATCAAACTCAGCTCTATGTATCTAGAATTCTTGCCCTGAATGGCGATCAAAGCTCAGGTTCTAGCCGACTTTGTGGTTGAAATGACCAGGTCGCCCATTTATCTCAACCAGGAGGATGATTGATAGACGATCCACGTAGATGGATCAACCTTCGGGGGAAGAGGAGCTGGCATTACTCTGACAACGGTACAAGGTGATCTTATTCATTCCGCAGTCAAGTTTTCCTTTGATAGAACAAATAACGTGGTGGAATATGAGGCAGTATTGTCAGGAATGACCTTGGCTCGAAAAATGGGAATTAGTAGAGTGCGAATGTTCTCAGACTCGAAATTAGTAGTGGAACAATTCCCAGTGAGATTTGAGACTCACGATCCGATGATGAGGCTGTATTGCGCTAAAGTTCTGAAGTTATCCAAGAAGTTCAGTGAGTTCTCTCTGGACCATGTGCCATGAGAACAAAACAAGGTTGCCGATGCACTCGCCAGATTGGCTTCGGGCATACCTGACATAGAGCCGAGCACTATTTCGGTCCACGTTCAGGATCGACCTTCGGTCGAGATTCCAGTGACAGAACAGTCTATTGAAGAGATTGTGGCTCTATGTCATGAACTCCAGGGCTTGAATATTGATGCTACTAAATCCCCAGGAGAACCCAATTGGATGGACTCCTTCTTTAAATACCTCTCAAACGGATATCTCCATGAAGATAAATCTGAAGCCAGGAAAATAGAGGTCCGGGCTAAGAGATTCACCTTAGTCGACGGACGCTTGTTTAAAAAGAGTTTTGAGGGCTTGCTTCTGCGATGTTTATCTCCTATTGAGGCCGAAGCTGTCATGATTTATGTTCATGAAGTGATATGCGGCATTCATTCAGGGGCCCGATCTTTATACCATCGCATTATTAGAGCCGGGTATTTTTGGCCAACATTGTTCGCTGATGCTAAGCAGTACACTAAGCGTTGCGCCATATGTCAATACCACGCTCCACTCCCGCAATTGCCTGGGGTTCCACTATCGATTACCCCATTGCCTTGTCCGTTTGACAGATGGGAATTGATATCCTCGGACCTTTTCATCGGTTCATAGGGCAAAGGAAATTTTGTATCGTAGCGGTGGAATACTATTCAAAGTGGATTGAAGCAGAAGCCGTAGTCATCATCTCGGAAAAAGTGGTCAAGCTATTTATCTGGCGAAATATTGTGAGCCGCTTCGGGGTTCCCCGAGCGCTCGTATCTGATAATGGGACTCAGTTCCGCGGAAAGAACATACGGGATCTATGCACCAAGTTGGGCATCACCCAGTATTTCTCATCAGTGGCTCATCCCCAAACCAACGGACTTACGGAGGTATCTAACAAGGTTATCCTGAAATGATTGAAAACTAAGTTGGAAGATTTCGGGGGTAAATAGCTTGAACACATCTATGAGGTCCTATGGGCATACCGAACTACACCTCGCTCAACAACCCAGGAATCACCTTTCTCATTGGTGTATGGGACCGAAGCTGTTAGCCCGGTGGAGGTTGCCATTCGATCACCTCGGATATCTCAATACGATGAGCATATGAACGGTGAAAGGAGATTATTGGATCTCGAGATGGTCGAAGAAAAAAGAGATGCAGTTTATGCACGGATGCGTGCTTATCAGCGGTATATGGAACGGGCCCATAACAAACGAGTCCTCNTTACTTATACTTTAATTAAAATATAATAAAAATGAATTTGCTAAAATGAATAAAATGACGATATGAAAATATTGATAAAATATTATATGACAACATGTGAAATATCGGGCATCAACCGATATATTGGTCATACGCTCGGAACATATATTTTCATATCAATCGATATATGAAATACATTGGGGTTCCGGGTTATTATGGTGGATATCAATCGATATACGAAATAATGGGGGTACCATTCTTTTCTCTGATAACTTCTGTATCTTATTATTAGGTTAGATCCCGGGTTTTTTGAGTCAGTCATTAAAATATGTGAAATGATGAGTGGTGCTGATAACTAGTATGATCGGGTATATCGATCGATATCAAATTTTATTTTTATTAAAAGAAAATAATATTTTTAATCGTATTTTAAGACAAACCCAAAAAAGCTTCATCCCATCCACTATCACGATGCCATGAGTAATTGGACAAAATACCGGTACAATATTACTTATAATAGCATCAAATAAGTAAACCAATACTCTCAGTTTAGTAAATGTACAATAAATTATGTATTATTAATCAAATTCAAAAATCTTAAAATTTGAAATACGATATGTGTTTTGCACAAATTATGAAAATATATTATGCATTATAAAATGGAGAATATGTTTTTTAAATAGAATAATATACATTTTAAATTCTAATTATGAGTTCTGATTCATAATGCATTCTGATTTTTCAACTATAATACAAAAATGTTTAGATTGGATTATGAAAATGTATAATGTATTTTATTTCTTATTTTTCATATATATACATTTTTTCAAATCAAATTACCATATTTTTATAACTATGAATTCTTTTTTATAATTGGGTTTTTTATTCAACATTTTTTTCATTTTATCGTATGATTTTTTTATATTTATAAATATTATTTTAGTTTATAATTATAATTTCATATTTATAATTAACATAATTTTTTTTCTATGTAACTTAGTTCATATTCTATATATACAGAAAACATTTTTTCATTTTATAATTCAATATATATTTATACAGAACATTACTCAGATTCTAATTATACATTCTGATTATGCATTATATAATCTGATAATGCATTATATAATATGTAACAGGATGATTAGTTACATTTAGAAAAATATTGTGCATATACATGATATATGTAAAAATAGGGGTAATTCCATCTATAAACTAGTTGGGTGTGCATAAAAATCCGATGATTCGAATATTCGAAGTAATCAAATCGTAATTGAACCGATTTTTCGGATATCCGAACTGTAAATACTTTTCGGATATCCGAACCGATCGGATCGGATTGGTATCAGGTTGGATACGGTTTTTAAAACTCCTATCTCATCCAATAGTTATTATCATATTATATTATATTATAAGCCAATTTGTGTGATGAATATTTAGAAGAATTAAATGATTTAGAAACAAATATATATATGTATTATATATATATTTTGTTTTTTTCGTTAATATTAATGTTTTTATATTTTATTCTTATTTTACATAAATAACTTATATGAAAAAGTAATCAATATCTCCAAATTCATATGTTTTTAGTAAGTTAGATATTTTTCAAATATTATATGCTTTTATTTAAAATGTAATTAATTTTACAATTTTTTTTCTAGATTGTGATTAAAAATATCTAAGTTAATTGTGTTTATTGTTTTGCAGATTAGTGGATTTTGAAGAAAAATCATTAATACGTTCTTTTGTTTTAATTCAATTATTGTATTGAATTTAAGTTTTAGCTTATGGATGTTTGAAAATTTCGAACATGTATTTTTTGTTGTTTTATAATTTGAAAGTTTTGCAAATCAATAATTTTTTTGGTGATTAGTGACAATTTTTTATAATCAACTATAATATAAAAATAAAGATTATGATACCCGTAAATCGATCTATTATTGCGGATCGGTTTTAGATCATCATTTTTCCGATTCATATCCATTGGATCGGAATAAAAAAATGATAATAAGATAGGATACCCGATCCGCACACACACCTATAAAGTAGCATTAACACTAATTTTTTTACTTAATTTGTAATACTTTTATGTAAATAATTTAAAAAATTCCAAATGCATTGTTCACATTTTACTATTTTTCTGAATTTCATATTTGCTTTTACCAAGAAAAACCAGTGTGGCCAGGTTTGAGGTGAAAAAAACAAAGAGGGGGGAAGAAGAGTAAAGCGGAGATACAGAGGAAAACACGCATCTTTTACCCTTTTTATCTCGATAAAATTTGATATTTTGTTGGTTATCTGATCAATTTCTCAGCTGGGTTTCTCGAGATTTGCTTTCTGATTTAGTGTGTCCCTCGTCATAATGAAATGAACTGAACTCGAAGAGTTTGGGTCCCTTTTCTATCCACGAAAGGTCTGTTTCACACTGGATCTTACGCATCTTGTCTCAATTTTTAATTACCAGAATATTTGATCTTTTTCCTGGTGTTCTTTGCCCAAAATTTCATAACCATTGATATCTTATCTCGTTACCGTATTCTCAATAGATAAGGGTTTTATATTTGTCTATATTCACCGTATAAATACATCGATTCTGATTGAAACTGCGTCCTTTCTGCTTTTTCAGTTCGTTCAAGTATTGATCGAGGGTTTCTCGATTACTGAGTTTTTTGGATCTAAGTGATTTTATGTCGGCAAACACTTGTTCATTTTTGTGCTGTGGAGCTCCATTGAAGCTCTGTTTTTCTTCATTTTCTTCTCATTACATTCAAAAATCTCTCTGCTGTACTCTTCAGCAGAGCACACATTATTTTCTCACATTCGCTTCAATGCGTTTGAAGCCCAAAAGGTAAATATTTCTATTGTCAATTTGTGTAATCAATTTGGGGTCAAATTTTAAGGGTTTTTTTATTAACTTGCAGGTTTTGTTCTGGATTTTTTTTCTTTGAAGCTTATCATATAAACAGATTATATGATCATTTCTTGTTCTTCAGAGATCACTTATTCACTCCTTAGATTTTGCCTTGCTTTTTATTGATTATTTTCTGTTTTTGTGTTACAATTTTTGTGGGCATTCTTGTTGAGGGAGGGAGTTTGTTAGTTCTAGTAACATGCCGGGGCTTCGTATTTCGATTCCGGTTTTGATTCACCATGAAAGTATGAGTAGAAAGCAAAGATTGAAGCCTGAAACAAGACAAAAAGTTAAGAAAATAAGAGTAATTTGCAGTGATCCTTATGCTACAGATTGCTCAGATGATGAGATTGTTCATTCGAAGAAGATGAAACGGATAATAAACGAAGTTTGTATTGTATCATCCGATTCTCTACCAAAACTTCCTGCATCAGATAATTGTGTTCATGATGTTATAAAGCAAGAGCCAGTTAAATATAGAGGTGTTCGTCAACGTAAATGGGGAAAATTTGCTGCCGAAATACGAGATCCTATACAGCATAAGAGAGTTTGGTTAGGAACATACAGCACAGCAGAGGCTGCTTCGAAAGCTTACGAAATGAAGCGACTTGAATTTGAAGCATTAGAAAAGAGTAGAAATAACAAGAATGATGCAACAGTTGTTGTTTCTTTGAATGAGAATCCGAAACCGGAGAATTTGATCGATTTAGTCGAAATGAGAGCAAGTACGGAGAAGATGGAATTCGATCTTGATGAAATTTTCGATACACAATTTGACGATTACTTGATTATGAATGATCTTCCTATTTGCGGGCTCGAGGGGAATGGGAATTTGCCCGATCTCGGGTTAGCTTCGGAGTTTGATCTCGATTTTGACTTCGAATTTGGTGATTGCAGTGAAGCTTTAACTTATTTTGCTTTTATGGATGATTCTAAAATGGAAACACAACAACCCCTCAATGTAGCGTGCCTTTAAGTTTTGTCATGAGTTTTTTATTTTTGTTGAGCATGTTTTTGCAAGTTAGATTTTTGTTTGTCTGAATAATGAGAAAATTGTCGATTGAGTTACTTTTATTTTGGTTAAGTTTTTATGAGTTTCGTAAAATTAGTTTGGCGATCTAGTTATTGCACCATTTATGTTGTGTGTATCGGGTGCGGATGTAAATGAATTGAGTCATGTGCGTAAATCTTCGGAGATGGTTAAGGTTCGAGTTTGAGTTCATTTTGTAGAAGCAAGTGGAGTTTATTTCGAATTCCTAAGAAAGTGAACTCCTAAACTCAAAATTTCTAATGAATTGAATCGTACATGTTTGTGAATCAATAATATTACAATTATATATATATATTTAAATATATAATAGTTTAATTAATAAGAACTCTTATTGAATCCGAATGCCTATCGAATCGAACATGGTCTATTTTGAGTTAAACACGAACCTTAAAAGACACTTATGCTTGTTCAATTCAGTTCATTTACATCCATAAATATGGTGAAGAGACATTTGGAGCCGAGATGGACACCCAATACAAAAATTTAAAGTAATGAAGTGGTTCGATTAAATTGGATCAAGTTTCTAGGGAATAAGGTGTCGATCGAGCTTGCATTAAGGAACTAAGCAACCGTTATGACATCATGTGCAAATCATGGTAACGTTGCGGACTTTATGAACCTTAAAGATGGTTAGATTCGATAAATGAGGAACAAGCAAAATGCAAAATCAACTCTTAGATTGGTGTATACATAAGATAAAGTAAAATGAAGCATGATTTTAGAAGGTCTTTGGATCTTTTTTGCTATATGATCTCGGCTTTGCTGCGTGATCTTACTTGGATCTTTTTATCCGATTTGATTCGTGAGAATAGTTTGGCGATCTAGTCTTAATTTAGACACTTAAAGTGTATTTACAGATAGAATTTTCTCTCTCGACCGTGATTTTTCACATATTTTCTGGGGGTTTACACATTAAATACCGTGTATATACATCTTATATTTCAGCCAAGTTATCTCAACAAACAACTAAAATCTAAAATTCAGTTTCATGAGCCATAATTACCTTAAACGGGATGATTGTTAATATCCATTTATTGTAAATAATGTCAAAATTAGATTGATTAGGAATTCACTTTATTTGAGCTGGGAAATTGAAAATTTGACCTAAAACAACTCGAATAGTCGTGAACCCATTGAAGCATAGGTTTAAGTGCAACCAAACTTAGGTAGGCTTATAATAAATACTCGGGTTCCACGTAAAAGTTTTCTGTGTTCTTATTCCCATTCCGCATCTGATATTTGCTAAGTTTAATCAGCAAAACGAATCGTAAACTCCATTAAAAACTAACAACACCCTCCTATATTTTCAGTATTTGGAAACTCGTCAATATCCAATTTTATTAGGGTCACGTTTGTCTATGACTCTCAACTTACGGGATGTGTAAAAGCTATGATTTCTAAGTTGCGAAATTGTAAATATGATATAATTTTTGAGCAAAAATATGTATTTATAGCCCTTCAATTTCAACTAAATGAAAATAAGACACTTCAAGTTTTCATACCGTCTATCATTGACACTCTAATAACTTATTAATATTTTATATTTTATGCACAATTCTCGAATACTAATGGTCAATTTGTATAATTTTTCAAATATGTTTTATTTGCGTACTTGTGAACTTTGAGAATTACTCATGTTAATAAAAAAACGTTTGTTAATTTGACGGAAATCCGGGTGATGGAATGTAGGGGCAAAAAACAAATGGTGTTAATAACTTTATGTGTCATTCTTGTAATTTAATAAGTTTAAGGATATGTCATTTACACAACTCGTAAGTTAGTGGATACTTATGCAATTTTCTCAATTTTATTATATGAAAGTTAGTATTTACATAAACCTCCCAATTTGTAGATCTACGATGAGTCGATTCATGTAAACTGATCTGTAAATGATGAAATGTTAATCGTTAGTATTACTAGAGATGTTCAACTTAACTGTATGAGTTGTTAAGCAATTATTATCAATTGTAGGTTGATTGAGTGTGTTAAGGCTAAGACACTTGGTTGTTCGATGGTTGTGATTTGTGATATATGAGTTTTGAGATTTATATACGTGAATAATGGTGATCAATATATATACATGAGTAATATATTACATGTATATTATTATGATATATTGGTGTCACGTGACTTTTGTGTCAAATAGTGTATCCACTTATAAAGTCTTAGGTTATGTTCTGCATGCGTTTTGAAAACTAGAATACAGTTTGAGAATGTGTTTTCAGAATATGATTATAAATCAAGAATATATTTAGGCTGTGTTCTGCACAAATTATGAAAATAGATTATGCATTATACAAGAATAATATTCTGTATAAAATTGGATTTAACCAAATTAAACTCATCGACGCTAGTATCAACATGACGAAAGAAATTATGTATGATTATATTTGCACGTTAAAGATACATGAGAATGGATAATTTACAAATATGTCGAATGTAAATGTAAGATTGTTGAAGGTGAAAGAAAATATGATTTTTTAGATGATATATTTATAATTTAAATAACGAGAATGCATTTTAATTTCCAGATCCAGCCTCCTACCTTATTCTGCATTCAAATAACAATTTGAAAATGCATTCTGTTTATAATCAGAATGTAAATGTTGTAGTGTTCTGTAAAAACTATAATAATGTATTCTAACATCAAAATGCATTTTGAGAACGTATGCAGAAAATACGCTTAATTTCATTAAAAATACGTTTTGCATTCTCAAAAAATCAATTTCAATTCAAAATACATTTACTCATGTGTAATTACAAAACTAACCTTTAAAACAGTAACTTGACTTGATAAAATTGAATTATTCATTTCTTTCATAATTCATTCCTTCAACTCATGTATTCTCACATTAATTGGCTCCAAGTTCATCACGGTCAACTTGATTTGCTTGTTGCCGTTATGTTCATTTCTTTTTGTATTGTTTTGTAGACAAACGAATATGTTGTGTTTATTAGAAATACAAATTGAGATCAAATTGTTTAAGTTTTGGTTGAATTCTTGCGGAAATGGAATTTCATGTATTTTTATAATGAATTTGTTTGATTCAGTTTTTTGAAATTGAAGTGTTGTGATTTTATGTTTGATTAATATTTATATAAAAATAATAATATACTCTTATATATAAAGAATAAATATAATCATATTATAATTAATAGAAGTAATTGTAAATAAGTTATTTCTAAAATCAAGATAATAACAAAGTTGGTTTTAACAGATATCGTGATTTTTTAACAATTATGATATATATTTAAATTTATATTTTGTGTACTATAAAAAAATTATGATTTTGACATCACGTCACACCTCACCACCATTTTAATTTAAGTTCAAAACAAACCCAATGTATGATGTTCGGAATCTCGAAAAATACCAAAGGGTAATACATATTGGATCATAAAAGTCTAATAATAATCAAAAGTAAAAATTTAGAGATTTAGTCGGTTTTGAGTTTTTCTAAAACTTAAGTTTTGTACATTAAAATCTCTACAACATAAAAAATAGATATTATAATATTTTTCAATAGATTTAAAAATTAGTATTATTTACATAAACTTCATAAGTTCAATATGTCCATAGACTATTACTTCAAATTACTTATAGATTCTATTATTTATTGTTGTTTTATAAAAGAAAATATACAAATTACAATACAACCGAAAGTAAAATATCATTTAATAAGCTAAAAAAGTTCAAGATATGTAAAAGGCGTTGGAAGAATTAAGAGTTTTTCTAAACATTTATTCCATTTTTTTAAAAGTAAATTATTCTCGTATTTGTGAAGAACCAAATTATGTTGTACCGACTTTTCAATTTTTCTCACTTATCTGTGTCGGATCGAGTCGATTCTCCGACTCTTGACATAAAACGACGTTGTTTTGATTTTTTCATTAATTATATTTTTTATTCGTTAGAAAAGTGAAGTATATGCATTCACGACTTTGTCATATAATCTATCTACTTGCGAATTAATCGTGCAAACGATAATAGACTGAAATATGGTTAATTTTGTGGATATATGAAATAGAGCAACTATATTCATTTTTTATAAAATTGGATTCTTTTATATAATAAATTAATAAAATATTTGTAGTTTAAAACTTATAATCGATGTAACTCTAATCAAATTTTAATATTATTTTATTTAAAAATAATAATGGAGTCGAAAATCAGAATCTTACAATATTACCGAGTCCAATAGTGTCGTAACCAATGGGCGACGCATAGGAACCACAAGCAAAGAAGTCTAAAAATATATAAATAAAACGAAATTACCATCTTCTTCTTCTTCATTCTTGTTACCAGTAAACCGAAAAATCTCTGGGTTGTCTTCTTCATTATTCCTTTCTTGTTTACATGGAAAATCTAAACTTGACCAAAATTCGAGTTTCATATTCTGATCCTTATGCTACAGACTCATCTTCCGACGAATCCGACGGATCCCAAAAAATTTTGAAGAGAAAAGTACACGAGATTTTGCTCCGGCGGCCGGTGGTTAAGAAAGGGGAATTGGGCTCTGTTTCCGGCGAATTTACCGGGATCAATTTCAAGAGATTACGACGGTTGAAGGATAATCAGAATTTCGTAGGTGTTAGAATGAGGAAATGGGGGAAATTCGCGGCGGAGATTAGGGATCCGTTTCATAAAGGTAAGCGTGTTTGGCTAGGTACGTTCTCCACCGCCGAGGAAGCGGCGGAGGCTTACGTTTCTAAAAAGCGTGAAATTGAGGTGAAATTGAAAGCGAAACAAACCTCTGATGGGGTTGCGCCTCCGCTGTCGAAACAGAAATCTCCCTCTTCAGTTCTGGAATCGGACTCATCGGAATCCAACAATTCCGGTCAGAAAACCAAGGTTTCCGATACCGGAACGGAATCATGGGATTCCAGCGAGAACGACGGGAACAAAGCTTCCGTTAACAAAAACAACGAATTTGGAGTCCTCGACGGCGTTCGTGTTGTAGATAAGAATGGGTTTCTGTTAGGCGATTTCAGCCGTCTAGATGATCTGAGCATCTGCGCCGCCGCCGAATATGAAGCCATCACGCGCGGCCGTGAGTAGGGCAGTTTCCAGTGATCGTTGTTTCTTACTGTACCAGGTCTAATTTCCTCTGAACAGTTTACTTTTTCTTCTTCCCTGTTCTGTTCTTGGCTGATTCCATTCGTGTAAAATTTTCACTGTATATAGCGATTTCAATGCTAACTCATTTCACCTGTTGACACCATTTCAATATTAGAGACATGAAAATCAATGCAAAATCATAGCAATAATAATCCTTTGAATCGAATCTAACTTCAATATACAATGGCTGTGTTTTGATGAACTAGAAGATTAATCTTCATTCAACAACGGGTTACCGGCATTCGTTTGAGTGAAGCGATTTTGTAAACATCGGCATATGGCACTGGATATCTTGTTTCAGAAGTTGAACGAGAAAGTTCGAGCTCAGAACGAAGCCGTGGAAATGATGTTCGATGAGATCTTGTTCTGATAGTCCCTGAAAAAATGATACAGCAAAAAGAGGACTGAAACTCAATAATGAAAATGGAAGTTAAGCAAATGAATTCCCTTTACCAGCTACCGAGAAAGATAGCTCACCAGTAATGAAGTTCGAGCTCAGAACGAAGCCATGGAAATTATGTTCGATGAGATCTTATTCTGATAATCCCTGAACAAATGATACAGCAAAAAGAGGACTGAAACTCAGTGACAAAAATGGAAGTTAAGCAAATGGATTCACTTTACATAGCTCACCACTAATGAACTTCGAGCTCAGAACGAAGCCATGGACATTATGTTCGATGAGATCTTATTCTGATAATCCCTGAACAAATGATGCAGCAAAAAGAAGACTGAAACTCAAAAATGGAAGCTAAGCAAATGAATTCGCTTTACTAGTCGCCGAGAAACATAGCTCACCACTAACGAAGTTCGAGCTCAGAACAAAGCCATGGAAATGATATTCCATGAGATTTTGTTCTGATAATCCCTGAACAAGTGATACAGCAAAAAGAGAACTGATAATCTCCAGTTTATGCGTTATTGCTTGACTCCCTTGTGTAAGCATCTGAATCTCTATCAACTTATCTGTTTTATTGCCCTCAATTGCGGCCCTGCGTCCAAAGAATTCTCATAAACAAGAGAAAGTAGGTAGAGAACAAATAGAAGATGATCTTATTCCTCTGGGTTCATTAGAATGAGCAACAAAAAAGATTAATATGTAAAGTTTCCATCTCTTCTCGCTCAATAAATTCAGCTGCGCAGAACAATAACGCACTACCTTATGCTTCCAGAAGATACAACAACTCAACTGATATCTAATAAATTCAATCTGCAAGCACTGCCGCATTCTACGAATTGAAAGCAACAATCATACGAAACAGAAAGAATACACTGAAAATTACAATTTCATATGCTAAAGCTCATCCAAACACACAAATTGAAGGATTAACATTATATATTTTCAATCAGCACCTGCGAATCCCACGCCGATCTCCAAACCCTAAGAACACCGCTGATTTGGGACACCGATTTCCTCATACTTTGAATTTTTTTAAAATAATTATTAAATTAATAATGATGCCATACGGATTCAAGTTCGTATTTTAAAACATTATTTTTCACTTTAATATATTTGGCAATTCTGTGTATATCTTGCCTATATTTCGATTGTTAATACTCTATATACGCATCATGACAATTACTGCAATATTTCAAACATATCTTGTATTAAGCGAATCAGATCAAACATATGTGATTCATTATGTTACTCTTTAATGAAGTATATTATATATAAATGATAGACTACTTATATTTTCTTACGAATTTTAAGTTTAGCTATAGATAATATTATGCTAATAAATATGCTTTAAACTACATCGCAAATAAATGAAACTTATATAACACATATACCCTTCAATTTCACTTAAATGCACGCATGATGTCACGAACCTGAATCGCGACCGGGGAATAAAAGAAGGAGAGGGATAGAAAGGGGAAGAATTAGATGGAAGAAAAGGAGGAATATAAAGATCGAAGGAGGAAGGGGAGAACGGCGATGAAACCTGTAAAGAAGGATGTAGAAAACATGATATTCGATAGATAGTCTTACACACAATACAACAACGATTTTATACTTAAATCCTAAATAACTAAAGTCCAACAACTTAATAAGCCCAAGATAAATAACGATAAATCCAGTAAGATCCAAATCCATAATTATTTCGTATTATCTTCGTACTCTGCAGACTTAAGAACATCACACATGACACATCAAATTATTAATACCGTTTATAATTAAATCTCTAACAGTGTAATTAACATTTTATATTATTATGCATAATTCTTAAATTCAATGATCAATTTTATATAATTTTTCAAATTATAAGTTTTTATTTACATACTTTGTGAAATTTGAAAATCAATAATACTAATGAAAAATATTTGTCAAATTGACGAACACTAAATGCTATAGTATCAAGATAAAAAAATAAAAATTAGTAAATAATTTAACAAGATATTAATATTAAAAAATATGCACCTATGCATAAATAAATATGAATTAAAAATAGACAATTAAATTATAGTGACATCACTCATTTCTTTCATCACTTACAAATCAAAGTCACATAAAGTTCAAACAATAGATAATACACATTCAAAAGCCTCCTCAAAACACAAATTCCACATCAAGACAACTTCATACCTCGAAATCTCATGCTTTTCCGGCCATTCCGATAGACGGAATACTAATTTTCCTTGCAGTAGATCTACTAAAATACACATAGTAATAAACATTGAGAATCATCGTAGCCAAAACAAACACCGCACCAGCGATAAATATCCCTTTTCTCAAAGTCTCACACGAGACTTCATTTGCATATATAATGTCCCGGTACCTCGTATGATAACCATTTTTACGTGAACCGGATATCAAGCATGCTTCAGCAACTAGAAATGTAGCCCTTAAAGGGATCAAAGAGTTAGCTTTGAGTTAATGGAATGGTGATAAAACTATGTATTACTTATTACCATGAAGATAAGAAGTATATTATCGTCCAAGCGCGATTTGTACCGGGATTGAGAGGCCGACCGAAGCACATACATCTTGTGAATCCCATAACAAGAGATTGGCTAGAGAATGCAAACAAGACTGCCCCGACACCGTAACCGGTAGCTCGATGGGAATTGTACACACAGTATGTTTTATTGGTTGATGCATCTGTGTGTAATGTGGCCTGCAGTAGTTGTAGCAAGGAATCAACAATGATAAGTATTGGAGTACATAATTTTCATTCTACTGTAACTTATATGATTCCACAAAATGAAGATCCAAAATTGTTATCAATCATCTTGTGAAAAAAGCATTTTCGAGAACTTTTGTACAAACTAAATCGAAATATCCCAATCGAAAGAGTATATTAACCTAAGATATGATCTAATCAAAGCAGCACCATAAAAGTGTAATCAAATTGCCCAATTTCTTGAAAATCATGAAAAAATTCGAACAATAAGCAAATAAACTCAAGTTGAATCATAGAAAAAATGGCGAAAATGACAGAGGGGTTACAGTTTACATACAGTGCTACGACGCCGTTCCGCGGCAATGGCGAATCCAAATGCCGTCAAGCTTAGAACAATGACGAGAAGATGAACAAGTGACGAACCTTTTTCCCCTGACATCCAGACCAAAAAATCAACCTTTTCTTCTCCTTCTCCTTCTCCTTCTCCCCCAAACCCAAGCGAGTCCAATGAAATGCAACTTTGAAAAAAGGAACTTGAAAATACTGTCGAATAAAGAGACTCACGCAACACGGGCCGCGTGTGCCTCACTCCCCAGTTACTTTTAACTTTTAAGTATGGTTAATTATCATACTTATTTTTTGTATAAATATAGAAATCGAATTCTTGAGAAAAAAATAAATATATATTATTAATTATTTTTATTCGAGAATCAATTATTATTTTTTAAATTTGTTAAATTATATAATATTTGACAATTTGTAACAACTTTTATTAATTTTAAATAAAATTTATCACTGCTCCATTACTACTTCCTAAAGATTTGAAAGCACTTTAATCTTTTAAGACTTACGACATAATTTTTATTATAGTGTGTATTTATTATTTTGTTAATGATTAAAATATAGTTCATCATATTTTATGGTTGTATTAACTTATAAAAAATTGTAACTTATATAACCATGATAATAACAATAATAATCATTATAATTATAATAATAATAAATTTACTAATCATTAACAGATTTATTAGGATTTTTTTAAAAATAGTGTACTATAAATCATAATTATATTATATCCCATGGCAAGATCGATTTTAATTCATCACCCATTATTTAAAGAATATAAAACATAACCAATAAAAATAAAAATAAATGTTTACCCATGATTTTGATAATATTTACAATACTACAGGCGCGTGATTTCACTGCTGAATATGGGGAAATATAATAGAGAATTCTCATGAATTAGCCAGCCCAGCGCGTTTAATTCTTTTGTTTTATTACTTATGTAGCGATGGATGGGGGATGGATAATATGTCCCGTCATTTATATTTGTTTTATTAATTAATATTTTTTGTTCAAATTAAATTATATACAATAAAATATATTTTATTATATTATTTATATGTGAGATAAAGAATGTTGGCTTTTTTTTAAAAAAAACATTATAATGAAATTTAAATAATATATTTTTTCTAGTAGATAATCAATTGGCTAGTAGTCCCGTAAGCAATCGAATAATCTGATGGATAACCGATAAGAGTAACATGATGTGTTAATAAAACCACTCACTCATTTAAAACGGTTAATCAATTTTATAAGCACTACCCACCAAGCCTCCCGTTTATTTACCAAAATCACTGATACGGGATTACGGGTAATTACCACCTGATAATCTAGATTGTAGTATCATATCTAATTTGATATGGCTTAGAAAACTAAAATTGCACATGGCCCCAGTTTTCATAAATATTTGTTTTCTTACCCAGAATCTTATCGCTCAATTACTTTCCAGTTTCCACCCCCTTTTAAAATAGATTCTTTTTATTTTGCTTTTTTATAAACAATGATAAATCCGCATATCAAACAAATAAAGAGAAAATAACGCATTTGATACTCGTATTTTGATCATTTTGACAAATTTACTTCTCTAACTTTATTTTGGGTATTTTAAGTCCTCGAATTTTGGATATATGACAAAATCGATAATTATAGTTTGTGACATTTGACAAAATTGGTTATCAAAGTTCATATTTAGTCACACAAATTAAATCGAACAAAATCGGTCCCCTTAATTTGCACGCAATGGCAAAATTAGTCCTCGTAGTTTTTAAAAATTGGCAAAATCCATCATTCTAAACCCTAATGAACGTTAAAATCTTTGCAGTTAAATTGAATTGATTATTCATCGTTCATCATTCACCTCATCGCCCTTAGCCGTGGTGTCGTCTGTTTTTTCATCGTGGAGAAGTGTCTGCTAACTATTACCAAACTCTCGAGTCAACTAAAAAAACGTAGCAGCATACAGTGCCGATATCAATTTTGCGCCGCCCCCTTACATTGACCTTCATGTGGTGGTCCTTCGTCGACCTTTTCGCCACGATTTCCAAAGTTTGGGGAATACTAACGGCATCAGGGACCAAATTTACCAATATTATCAAACTGTGAGGACTAAATATGTTATAAACAAAGTTGAAGAATTGCACTTGCACAAATTACAAACTTCGGGGACTAAATTTGCCACACATATACAATATTGAGGACCAAATTTATCAAATGTAAGAAAATAGAAAGACTAATTTTGCCACATATAAAGATTATATAGATAATTTGCCACAATTGCTAAAGATGAGGACAAAATTGTTGGAGAATTGCTCTCCTAATCAGTCGCTGATTCAGGAATTCACAGAATGATTCCTCATATAAGTTTTCGATATTGCGGATTGTAGATATGTAATATGCACACCGATGTTTTACGAGAAAATCGGAGTAAACCCGGAGAAAAACCTCGGGATCGATCTTCGATCCAATTTACCAATCCTTCCTGTTTGTAACAGATACAACAAAAACAAGATAAGCGCAGTTTGTGACCATGATCAGATTCTCAGAGTTTCTTCAAATCTCTCGATGATTTGTTCCTTGATTTGCTCAGTCAGTTTCCTCTCGTTGTCACTGCTATTCTCCCAGTTGATCAGATTCATGTATCTCCTGGTGATTTAAGAGGTAAATTCAAGAGTTTTGGTTTCTCCTGTAACTGTTTTTAACCACCAGCTTCTTAGTCTTGCGCATATGCTTTTTATTCTTGTTTCAGGGCCAAGGCATATGACAAAGCACGCTTCTTGTTGGACTGCCTCTTCCACTTTCAGCACTTTTAGATCTATTGCGAGTATGGGCCAGTGCGTTTGAGCCCATCCCAGCCCATCTAACATCTACAGTCCAACCTGTTAATAGATTAGTGAAATAAGAAAGGAAAAACACGCACACCGTTAGGTTAACGCTTGAAAAAAAACCCTTTCTTATTTTCCCTAACAATCTTCTCCTCGGGCTGAGCTTTAGATGATGTGGTGACTCTCAAGCTTCTTCTTGGTTTGGGCGGAGTAGTCCAGCTTCCTACGAACAGATTTTATGCTTGTTTCCAGGTACGATTTTTGTTAGCATATCTGCTAGGTTTCTGGTTGTATGAACCTTCTCCAGTTTAAACTCTTTGTTGCTTAAAGCCTCTCGGATCCAGTGCGATCTTAGATCTATGTGCTTTGTTCTGCTGTGCAATGTAGCATTTTTGCTTAGTTCGATAGTATCTTTGATTCAGCGCACACTATCCCCAACTCTTTAGTTATCCTAGTGATCCAGATTATTTCCTTTATTGTCTCTATTAGTGTCATGTATTCCGTTTCCGTAGATGATAGTGCTATCGTCCTTTGTATTCTGGATTGCCAAGACACTGTTGCTCTTGTCATGAGTACTATATATCATGTTGTAGATCTTCGAGTGTCTTGATCTCCTGCTAGATCTGAGTCTGAGTAAGATTCAATCTCCAGTTTATCACATCCACGGTATTTTAGCACCACATCTCTTGTTTCAGCTATGTAGCCATTTAACTCCCTCCCAGTGCTGTCTACGTGGATTGTTCATGAATCTACTTAACATTGTTATAAGGTAGGCTATGTCTGGTCTGGTTAGTACCATAAGGTACATAATGGATCATACGGTTGATGAGTATGATATTTTTTCCATTTCCTCTCGTTCTGCTTCTGTAGAGGGGACTTGATCCTTGTTAAGAGTCATCTGTTTCGACATGGGAGTTGAGAAACCTTTTACTTCTTCAATGTTGAATCTTTTTAAGATCATGTCAATGTATGAGCTTTGGGACACAGTAAGCAGCCTTATGTTTTAGTCCCTGTTTATGTTCATTCCTATTATTCGTTTTACAGCCCCTAAGTCCATTTCAAAGGTTGCTGCCAGATTGTCTTTTAGTTTCCTTATTGACTCATTCGTAGTACCTGCAATTAAAATATCATCTACGTATATAAGAAGTATAAGAAAATTATCATTTTCCTCTTCTTTGTAGTAGGCACATTGGTCGATTTCTGTCCTTATGAATTTTCCTTCTTTCATAAAAACATCAAATCTCTTATTCCATATTCTTAGGGCTTGCTTCAAGCCATATATGACAAGAATGTTCGTCTCCTTCGGAGCTTCTCTAATATGTTGATTTTGTGAGATTCTTGTTTATCAGGTTCAGTGATTTAGAAGAACACCAATGGCTTTATGTGGAACCCGAGAATCCTGGAGAAAACCACGGAATCATCTTGATCCAATTCAATATCAAGTTCTAGGACTTACAACAACACAGAAAAGAAAGAAGTTTACAAAGATGTGCCCTCAATACGGATTGTATCTTGCACCAAAAACTGGGAGAATTCACCAGATCGGCGTCTCTTTTCCCCACTGTAAGTTTTCTCCTTATTCCGTATGTTCACTATTTTTCCATCAACTTAATTCCTCTTTTTAACTGATCAGCTTATGTTACAACTGCTACTGCATTTGTAATTGGGCCTCGTCTTAACTCCTGGGCCTGGAGTATAATCTGTCACAAGTGTTGGGCTGGTCTAATTGGAATAAATGGCAGCCCATTTATTATCAAACTCCTCCTCCAGCTTAACGTCTTGTGACCTAGTTTCCTTTTAGGTTTGTCGCCGCACCAGCCCCGATCTCTCCGAGTACAGCTGGTGTTTTTGCACAGAAACAACTTTCGTGAGGTAATATGCTGGATTTTCATCTGTTGATACCTTCTCAAACTGTATTTCTTTCGCATTTACTGATTCTCTGATGCAGTGTAAGCAAACGTCTATATGCTTAGATCTAGCATGAAATGTGTTGTTTCGGCGGCTTAGTTCTATCGCACTTGCACTGTCACTGAATAGTCTCTGTGATTTATATTCTACTTTCAGTTCATCAAGGAGTCTTTTGAGCCATATTATTTCTTTTTCTGCTTCTGATAAAGCATGAAATTCTACTTCTGTTGAAGATAATGACACACTCTTTTGTAGCTTGCTTTACCAGGAGATTCCTCCTCCACACAAGACTGAAATGAAACCAGATATGGATCTTCTGGTGTCAAAATCACCTGCCATATCTGAGTCGGTGAAAACATCCAGGTCTAAGTCATTTTTTCCATCGTACATTAGTTTCATTTCTTTCGTTCATGCTAAGTATCTCATGATTCTTTTCACAGCTTCCCAATGAATCTTCCCAGGGTTTGTGAGGAACCTGCTTGCTGTAGCAGTTGCATGTGCGATATCAGGTCTTGTTCCTACTACCAGGTACATTAGACTCCCCACAGCTGAAGAGTAAGGAATGTTTTCCATTTCCCTTTGCTCTTTTGCTGTTTTTGGTGATTGTTCCTGGGTTAACTGTACTTGATTCATTCTGGGATATGTTACTGACTTGAATGCTCCATATTGAACTTCTTTAGAATCTATTCAGTATACTTTTGTTGTGAGAGTGTGAGAGTCCTTGCCTTTCTATTTCTGGATATCTCGATGCCTATAATTTTCTTTACTATCCCTAGGTTCCATTTTTCTTCTGTGTAGTTCTTTGGCTTCTTGTCACAACATTTAACTGGTTCAAATAGCATTCTTCTATAGAGTAGGTCTTCCATACGATTTTTCCACTCTGGAAAATTTGACGAAGCCAACCTTATCATTGCATAAGGTTCATTTGCCATTCCAGAATATTGAGCAGAGTATACTTCTTGAACTGATTTTATTTCTTTCTTTTCTTCAGTGTCTTTATCACTTTCAAAATCCTCTTTTCTTTCAGTGTTCGTAGATTCAGCGACCTGCATGGGCCATCAGAGCTTCTCTAATCTATTGGTTTTGTGAGATTCTTGTTTATCGGTTCAGTGATTTAGAAGCAATGTTTTCATACAGGTCCGGCGTACCATTCCGATCCGGACCGGTATTATTTTTTAAAAAAAAATTAAAATTTTTAAAAAAAAGTTTTTTTTTTAATTTTTTGGGTCGACCTGGAAACCCGGTACCGGTGGAAATACCGGTGCCACCCGGTATGAAAACATGGTTTAGAAGAACACCAGCGGCTTTATGTGGAACCCGAGAATCCTAAAGAAAACCACGAGATAATCTTGATCCAATTGAATATCAAGTTCCAGGACTTACAACAACACGAAAAAGAAAGAAGTTTACAAAGATGTGTCCTCAATACAGATTGTATCTTGCACCAAAAATCGGGAGAATTCACCAGATCGACCTCTCTTCTCCCCACTGTAAGTCTTCTCCTTATTCCGTATGTTCACTATTTTTCCATCAGTTTAATTCCTCTTTTTAACTGATCAACTTCTGTTACAACTGCTTCTGCATTTGTAATTGGGACTCATCTTAACTCCTGGGCCTGGAGTATAATCTGTCACAGTGTTGGGTTGGTCTAATTGAAATAAATGGCAGCCTATTTATTATCAGTATAGACTACGGTTTAGTTTGCATACCTTTCCAACATCTTTATCTTCCTCAAAACCTATAAGTTGCTTCATGTATATTTTTTCCTCAAGGTTTCCATTTAAGAACGCTGTCTTTACATCCATTTTCTCTAATTCTAGATTCATATGAGCTACAGTAGCAAGAAGTATCCTTATTGTTGTGAATTTCACAACCGGGGAGAATATTTCATCAAAGTCCACCTCCTCCTTTTGTCTTAACTCATTCACTACAAGTCTTACCTTGTATCTTAACGTATTATTTGATTCTTGCTTCAGCTTGAATACCCATTTATTTTCCAAGGCTTTCCTACCGGTGGATAAATTTACTAGCTCATAAGTTTGATTTTTCTTGAGTGAACTAAGTTCTTCTTCCATTGCTTTAATTCATTTTCCTTTATCTGCTGAGTTTATGGCTTCAGAATATGATTCTGGTTCTCCTTCCTCGGTCACTAGAACATAATCTGATGGGGGATACTTGGATGATGGCTTTCTGATCCTAGCTCTCAAAACATCTGTATTTTCTGGTTTTTGGTTTATAACTGAATATGATGTTCTGATTATTTCTTCTTTAGGTGTTTTCAGTTCTGATCTTTCAACTTCATCAACATGTGTTTTAGTTTCCAAGGATTTTCCTACATTTGAATCTGCTATTTCTTCGATAGGTACCTCAAACTCAGGTAAATATACTTCCCCTTGAGTTTTATTTCAGAGTTTCTCTCGGTATTCTGTGGTTCATTTCTTAGGTTTAGAATGGTTTGATTTTCCAGAAATACAGCATCCCTCGATCGTAGTATTCTTTCAGTTTTTGGGTCTCAGAATTTGTAACCAAACTGTTGGTCTCCATACCTTAAGAAAATGAATTCTTCAACATGTTGAACCAGTTTTTCCTATTCTCTTTTGGAATATGCACCAAAGCACTCCATCCAAATATTTTTAAATGTTTGAGGTTAGGACTCTTACATGTCCATCTTCCCTCTGGTGTCTCTAGCCCTATGTTGGTGCTGGAGATCGATTAATCAGATAGCAAGCCACTCCCAACGTTTCTGCCCAAAACTCCTTCTCTAGATTTGCCGTTTTCAATAGACATCTAACCTAATTTAGGAGTGTCCTATTGAGCCTCTCGGTTGTCCCGTTGTGTAGGGGTGTTCCAGGGGTTGTTCTTTCACACCTAATGCTCGTAGACCTGCAAAAGAAATTGAATTCATTAGAAATGTATTCTTCTCCATTATCCGTCCTTTGTGTTCACAATTTCTTCATTTTCTCCCTTTCCACAGCTGCTAACCACTCTTGGAATTTTGGGAACACCATGTCCTTTGTTTGAATCGGATAAATCTAAACTTTTTTACTTGCATCATAAATGAAGGAAACAAAATATTTATTTCCCCCTCTAGATACCACATCAAGTGAAGATACATCTGAAAATATCAGATCGTTCCTTCCTTTTTCTTCATTTCTGTTTTAAAGGTAATTTGGACTGTTTTCCTAGGATGCATTCTTCACATATGCTTTCCAACTTTCCTCCTCTTGTGTCAATCAAGTCATCTTTATTTAACTTAGCAAGTCCAGCTTATGAGATATGTCTCAATCTTCTATGCCATAACTGAAACAAATCATTTTTTCTTAGGGTATTAATCTACCCAGCTTCTGGTTTTAAAATGATCTTGTACAGAGTATCATATAACCTTCCTTCAGCAACTTTACATCCATTTTTTATTAGTTTCCAGCAGCTGTTAGATGCTAGACTAGTGTACCCTTCTTTGTTCATGACTGATGTGGACAACAAATTTAATCTTAGCTCAAGGATGTGTCTCACATTATTCAGAATCAGTTTGGGTCTACTTCCCGTCATTACTTCTATAGTTCCTATTCCTTTTATTGAAGCACGGCTGTGATTTCAAATTTTTACCATGCCTAGATCCTCTTCTAAATATGATACAAAACAGTCCTTCATAGGAGTAGCATGATAAGAAGCTCCAGAATCTATTATCCACTTCATTCCATGGCTCATGTCCCTTGTTTTTGTTTCAAGTGTCGAAGCAAGGACTAGAATTTCTTCCTGATTTGTAGTTTCTGTTGCCTCTACTCCTTTTACATTCTTCCAATACCAACAATCTTTCTTTAGATGACCAACATTTCCGCACCAGTTACAGCTTCGGGTTTCCTTTTGAGTCGGTTCAGACTTATTCTTCTCCTCCTTTGGATTATGTTTCCCTTTGTTATCCCCTTTTTTCGTGTAATTATGGTATCTAGGCTAGTTACCATTGCTGACAACTGCGAAAGTCTCTTTTACCACTGAAACTGTTATCTCTTCATTCCTCAATCTTTCATTTATTAGGCACTCTTTTACTACTTCTAGTTTTAAGCCTCCTCTCGGAATTTATGAATTTATAGCAATCACAGTAGACTCCCACGAATATGGTAAGGTTCCAATTAGCATATGAGCCAGACCTTGTCCTCTAGAACACAATTAGTTTCAGCCAATTTGTTGACAATTTCTTGAAATGATTCAAGGTGATCTGTCATCGGAGACCCTTCCTTGTATCTCAATCTCATTAGTCTCTTGAACAAGAACTCTTGAGACTGAGTATATTTCGGTTCAAAGATACATTCAAGTTTTTCCCACATACACTTGGCATCCGTTTCCTTGGCTACATGATAATAATTAGCACTATCAATCCATTGTCTCACAAAGCCCAAAGTCTGAATATGCTTCATGTCCCATTGTTCTTGCGTATATTTTTCTGGTTTAGTGTTTCCGAACTTTACTAGTTCATACAAGAACCTGCAATAGAGCAAATCTTGCATTATATTCTCCACTCCGGGTAGTTCTTTGATGTCAATTTGATCATGGAGTAAGGTTCACTCGTCATTGCTTTCTAAACAATTCTCCAGGAATCTTTAGGATCTGAATTCGCTATATCAGCTTGTGATCCTACATATTGCACTTCCTTCTTGTTTTCTTAATCGATTTCTGCAGGATTGACCTGTATGGGCCACCACTTGTTGGAGAATTGCTCTCCTAATCAGTCGTTGATTCAGGAATTCACAGAATGATTCCTCAGATAAGTTTTCGATATTGCGGATTGTAGATATGTAATATGCACACCGATGTCTTACGAGAAAACCGGAGTAAACCCGGAGAAAAACATCGGGATCGATCTTCGATCCAATTTACCAATCCTTCCTGTTTGTAACAGATACAACAAAAAATAAGATAAGCACAGTTTGTGACCAGGATCAGATTCTCAGAGTTTTTTCAAATCTCTCGATGATCTTTTCCTTGATTTGCTCAGTCAGTTTCCTCTCGTTGTCGCTGCTATTCTCCCAGTTGATCAGATTCTTGTATCTCCTGGTGATTTAAGAGGTAAATTCAAGAGTTTTGGTTTCTCCTGTAACTGTTTTTAACCGCCAGCTTCTTCGTCTTGCGCATATGCTTTTTATTCTTGTTTCAGGGCCAAGGCATGTGACAAAACACGCTTCTTGTTGGATTGCCTCTTCCACTTTCAACACTTTTCGATCTACTGCAAGTATGGGCTAGTGCGTTTGAGCCCATCCTAGCCATCTAACATTATCAGTCCAACATGTTAATAGATTAGAGAAATAAAAAAGGAAAAACACGCACGATGTTAAGTTAACACTTGAAAAAAATCATTTATTTTTTTCCCTATTAAAAATTGCCAAAATTAGAAATTATGATGACCAAATTTACACATCGCCCTTAAATAAATAACATCAAATTATGGGATTGATAATTGATTCAGAAAATCAAAATCAAGATCAATATTGAACATGGTTCAACCATGAAGTTAAAATCAGATTGGATTGATAGATTCAATCATGAATCGGCCACAAAATCAGTAAGGTTCATTAAAAATTGAAAACAATTGTTAAACTATTTTGGTCAATTTTTTTATTTTGATTATTAAACTTTAATTTTTTTGAAAAATAGATTTTATTTATATTCGTTTTAATCATATTCAACCTATGTTAAATTTTGAACCTTAAATATTTAATTTAACGGATTTAAATATTTGACAACATCTTAGAGTTGGATTTGCATCTCATGTTTACATGGGAAATTACAAGACTAGCCTTATAACACTATAAGGTCATCCACAACTATGTTCGTTCGGAAACTTCATTCTCTCATCCATATCATCTTTCTCTCAGTACACATTATCATTTTTTAATTTTATAAACAACTTTCCTCTTATTCCTACAACTATGTCCGGAAACTTATAATTTTTTAATATTATTTTTTACACATAAAAAATCTTAGAATTATAATATTATGGATAAAATTATTATACTAATATACTATAAATGTTTATATCTTATAATTATTTTTAAATAATTTGTTAAAATTTTTCTAAATTTTTTTTTAAAAAAAATTGAGGATAGAGAGTATCACACACGAGACATTCTCTCTCCTCACCCATTTAAACAAAATGCCACATTGGCCGCCCAATTAGACTGGGCGGCCAACGTTGTTGATGGTCTAACAGGCGAGGAATATCTGTCAATCGTGCGGACAGTATCGGGTTAATACTGAACAAAAAATAACCCAATATAAATTAGCTAAAACAAAACTCAAACCAAAATTCAATATATTTTTTCGTAGAGCCAAAAATAACCAAACCACTCATTTTAATTTTAAAGAATATAATTCATAATATACAATTTAAAGCTTAATTTTTTTATAAAATCCTAAAATAATAATAAATATATATTTTTAATTCAACTTATGATATTAAATTATTATAATTTTTTAAAAAAAACTAAAAACATAATTCATAACCCTGGATAAGAATGAAACCGTAAATAAAACTCAAGAGGTAATAAATGATGAATAATTAGATTTTTGAATATTGTTAGAAAATGATATTTAATAATATAATAAACTTGATATTTAATAATATATTTTTAAATTTAATTCAAACAATGCATGACATAATCAAACCAATCTCGAATAAATGGAATAAAAAGAAAGAAGGTAGAACGAAAATAAAGTTGTACAAAGAACCTATAAAATAAAAGAAAAATATTCTATATATATTAAAATTCAATTCAAACCCAAATAACTAAAGCCAATCAAATATTAATTTATTTAATTAAAAAACAGTCAAAACCCAAATTTTACACCCATTCTTATTAAAATTTAAAACTGAGTGGATTATATTTGAGTTTCGCGTTAATCACCTAATTAATATCCAAAAATACAAACTGACCCCGTTTCCGCTTATCTAATAAGTTAGCCGGGCCATTAAAATGGATCAGGCAACCCGGCCCAATTTAATTTTAATTATAAATATAATTTAAAAAATACGTTGCCAATTGTTCAAATCTTTCTTACGTGAAACAAAAGTACGTGTCTAGCTTTGTCCATGCAAAACAGCACGTATCCCATCCCAAGTCACGTGCACCGCCATCTTCTTCTTCCCTATAAAAACTAACCAGATCTCAACCCCATCGTTACCTTATTATTCCGATTCTAACCCATGGCTCAGAATATCCAGTACTCTCAACAGCAACACCCGGAGCAGCAGCAGCTGACTCGCAAGGTGGCGAAGACCACTACCGGCGTCACACTTGGAACTTCCTTAATGGTTCTCTCAAGTATCACGCTCACAGCTACTGTGATCGGACTGGTAATCGCAACTCCACTTCTTGTAATCTTCAGCCCAGTTCTTGTACCTGCCGCGATTGCACTCTTCACAATCCTATCTGGGTTCGTAGCCTCTGGTGTATTTGGAGCCATTGCGAGCTTTGTTCTGTACTGGATGTATAGGTATGTCGCCGGAAAAGATACCGGAAAAGGGCGGTTAGGGTCGGAAGGATTCCGTGAGAGATTGGGCTACGACGTTAAGGAGCAGACGGCGGGTGGACGTTGAGAATTTGTTATGTGTTTTTTTTATTGGAATAAGTGGATGGTGGGATTTTTGTATTCCATTTCAATTATAAAAATATTTTCTAATTGTGTTTTGGTTTAATGTTATGCTTTTGTATTTAAAATAATTATTCAATTGAGTTTTATAAAATAGATAAATTTGTAAATGATCTAGCCAATTAAAATATGTCATTTTATATTTAATTGGTGTTTTTATAGTTTTAATTTTTAAATAATACAATAATTTTGGTTTATTTAATTGATATCTTAAATGAGAAGTGAATCGTAATTATAGATAAATTTATAATTACAAAACTAATTTTTACACTCTTAACACGAAGTGTAAATATATATAGATATAGTGTACAAGAGAGAAAATGATCATACAATTCTAAAATCCAATGTTTAGATATTATTTTGTATCTTAACAATATTGAAACCAATGTTTGAATACTAGTTTACCGGTCTTGTACTGATCTTGGCCGATACACTGATATACCGTCAATATACCGGTAATATATTGGAAGAGTTGCATAAAACTTGAAAAAATGTAAGATTCGATTATGGACTTCTAATCGAATTGCCTAATTATCCTTATGGCTTGTGATTGAATTATGTGAAATTGATTAGGTTTTGGATTAAGTATAATAAAAGTATATTAATATAATATGATTAGTTATAATTATACTTTTTAGTTAGTAGTATTGAAAAAGAGTATACAACACCAAGAAATTGGAGTTTTAATGGGGTTGTTTGGTACTGTGTTTATAAACTGCGGTAAGGTATGGTGAGGTGCGGTGAGTTAGACCGTGGTAAGGTGAACGCACAATTAATAACGTGATTTTTAAAGTTGTTTGATAAAAAACTGTGGTATGATAAACTTAATTTTGGTAAAAATACATATTTACCCTTAACATACAAAAATTTAATTTTCTCAATTTAATTCATACCATAAAAATTTAACATATTTGTTATTTATCAAATACTGAAAAATAACAAATGGTTGAGTTTGTTAAGAAGAGAGATGAAATGATTCTTGGCTCCAAACTGGGTAAAGCTCACACATTTACTGTGCCGAAAGGGCCATAATTCTTTAATTTCTTCTGCTCGTAACACTCGTTTGGTTCAGTTCTTTGATTTCAAAATTTCAGATTTCTAGGTTTGTTTTGCCTCTCTCAACCCCTAATATCCTTACAGAATTCAGTCGAATCGGAATTACTTGATGAGTAGAAAAAATTCTTTTCTAAAACAATAAATTTAATTGGGGAATTTCTGGAAACAAATGAGATATTTTTTTGGAGCCTTGGGGTGAATTGCAGGCATTGAAGTGTATTGGATATATTTGTCTTTTTAGAATCACGTTCCAAGACAACAGTTAAACTCAGCTTTCATTTCACCGTACTTTTTTTTGGGTTAATTGCACCACAATTTTGGTTGTGTTTTTTTAGAACTTAAATTTCGACGGTAAGGTGGCCACACCAATGTCAAGAACATGATAACAAACAAACCCAATATTTATATGAGGTTAAAAATACAAAGTTAGTACACGAGATCTACTACTTCAATCATTGTTTTCATATTGGTTGATATATGATGGTATACCCATTGCTACGAAAAAATCGGTTGACACCAATATTTTGATCGGTACAGCTCGATATTGCGTTTCGGGTGGTAACACAAGTTGTATGAGTTCGATCCAAATAAATAAAAAATGTATTTTGATGGATTGAAATATAATTTCGGATCAATATGAAAACATTGAGTTCAACTGTGAACCGATCATAAAACCATACTATCCTTGAAATCTTAAAAACTAAAAAATTGATCTAAATCCTAAATTATCGGTTTTCAAAATTTTAATTTTTTAGAATTATTTTAATAATATAAATATTATATTATTTAGAAAAATACATTGATTTAAATAAAATATTAAGATTATGAGGTTAGGCTATGATGTGTGGACTATTTTATTTTTGCTTGATTACACTAATTGGATACTCCGATTCACAAATATTCGTATTGATACTTGATTGTGTATCATATAATATAATTATATTAATATATAAAATCCAAATTCTTCTCTAATAATCCATCACTAAAAATATGAGTCCAAGATATATAATTTGATAATGAAGATATTTTAAATATTATTAATTTTTATTAAATATTTTTAAAATAAATGAAATGCTATTTGTTAATCTTAAAATTGGAATGATTTTATTAAATTTTAAATTTATTTTTATGATATATAATAATTCAAATACTATTTGGAATTGAGATTAATATCCCATTTGGTTCACCCTCACAAAACATGTTCATCCAACATACTCTGCGAGCATTTTCTGAACTTATTGGTAAGAAGAGTGTGACCAAGAAGACTGCGTTTTTTTGAAGAAAACTCCATATTTGTGGAGCATATTCAAAAAGTGATGGCTAGCAAACGCGGTAGTGGTGGAGTTATCTACACCGCCGAATCAAACGGGAGAAGAGGTTTGCGATTCGAAAATCCGTTTACATTGAAAATAGGCCAAGTTTTCACGGGATTTGGTGTCGGCTGTGGCGTCGGCATTGGCGTTGGTCGCCCTTTGAATCTCGGTATCTGTATTGCTTTCTTTCAAATTACGAGCTTTATATTTTGGTGAATACTGAACTGAACAATCAATTAATTGCGTTAACCTTTTTTGTTGCTTTCGTTTAGTGTAGATTCGGCCTATTGAAAACATAAATTTCAATAAAATTCAAAATAACTTCAGGCCTCGCCTTTTTATGTTGTGCTTACCCCTTGCTTGACCGTTGAAGACAGAACAAAGCCAAAGAATTGACAGGAATTCTGATTTTTGTTGTTTCAGTTTCTATGAATTTTATAATGAAATGCTTGATTCTGTATCATCTTTGAATCTTGGAGAACCATGAACCATTTAATGTTAGCACGTTCTCTGTCTCAAAAGAGTTTATAAAGTGCCAACTTATTTGTTTCTTCCATTCAATTGAAGGGTTATAGAGCATGTTATCATAGTTGAATTCTTCTTTCCTTGTTTCATTCCTGATATTTCTAACACATTACACAACTTCAATCACCAGGTGGAATACCTGTCCTGAATGAAATCATGGTAGCTACTAGAGGAGCATCAGATGCACTTTCTGGTGTCCAAAGACCTTTGAATAATGTTGTACGTATTTGTTCCACCTAAATTTTGCTTTCCTTTGCCAACTTTAATGTATCTAATGCCCGTATTGTTGTATTTACATTTAGCTAAGGAAAGTTGGTGCAAAAAATATTGAAGCTGGCATTGGTTGTGGGGTGGGCTTTGGCCATGGATTTGGAGTTGGTACGTATCTTGAATTTCTACATACGACAGAGTTTTAATGCTTAAGTATTTAAGAACTGTGCTTTCTTTCATGCTATCTCTCATCGCAACAATGTCCTTTCATGATCTAGTTTGCTCCCTGAGTTCTTTCTATTTTCCATAGTGTCATTTGCTTCCAGTGTTGCTTTTTCTCCTATAGAATTTTATCTGCTAGCACAAGAAAGTTGCAGTATATACTGATGTGCTAATAATAATTCTTCCAATACTAACAGGTCTTTCTGTAAAACCTGGTGTAGTGCATCAGATTCAATCAAATCTTGCAGTAAGTAATCCATAGTCATTTGTTTATTTATTGAATACGTCAGTTAAAAGTTGGCTTTATGAACCTTAATCTATCGCACATTGCAAGGAAGTGGCAGAGAAAATTATGACAAAACTTGGAATTAGCCCAACATCCACAATCTCTACTCAAGGACTTTTTCATGCTCCTGTACAAATAGACAAGAACACAGTCAAAGAAACACACCATGAAGGTTCCATGGGAGGCTTTATTCCTCAATCAATAAATTTAGTATCAAACAATTCATCTCAAGGGAAAATGAGGGATGAGATTGTTTCTGAGGAGCCTTTAGCAAACAGATACAGTAGTCGAGTGGAGGGTATTCTAAACAATTTTTTGAAAGATCCAGCTTTCGTCAGCCCCCTTACTGAGCAGGTATGTGAAATTCTGTCAGTTGTACTATATCATCTCGGGTGAGAATTGAACCCTTTACTCCTAATTTTTTCGTTAATTTTCTTGCTTCCTTTTTTATTCATTGAGTTGTGCTATTTTACGGATTTATTCGGAAATTTTGCCCCTATTCTTCTTCGAGTGATAATTGTTTACCCCTTTTCTTTTTATCGACAATCTGCATATGTGTCTATGGAGATTGATCTCCATGTTTGATCCTCCAATAATTTTCAGTTTTCATTCATTTTTTGTGACAAGAATTCCACTTTTTATCGATCTAAACACTATTTTCAGTTATGGTGTATATTAGACCATATTGTCTGATCCATTATTGAGTAGCAATAAGGTATAATTTTCAATATCTTTCTGCAACTTTTGATTAAACTCTGAGTTCGTTAACAAAAATGTAACGATTAACTTATGATATTTCCGATTTTTAATTCATTTGCAGGCTGGTACTCTGCAATTAGAAAAGAGTTTACTTGAAATGGTAAGCTTTACTGGGAGTGTCTTATATAATTGACTTATCTTTTGTTACTGAATTTCATGTTATGTGAGTTTCTGGGCATTAAAGTCTCTAGCAATGAAAAAAGTTAAGATGAATTGAACTTACTGTGAAAAGCTGCATATTTTCTGTTAGAGGCACAAATTTGTTTCTAAGTTTTTTAAATTTTGATAAATCTAGTTTTTTGAAGTCAAAACTAGTCCTTATGCTTTGATATTTTGGCAAAACTACTCTTCATACTTTGTAAATTTTGGTAAAACTAGTTCTCTAAATTTAATGTGGGAACAAAAGCGATCCTAAAAATTTGAGAACTATTTTTGCATTTTAAGGATCGAATTTGGGAAACCATGGGGATATTCTTTACCAAAATGATCAAAGTACGAATACTAAATATACTAATTTAAAGCTTGGGGGGTAAATTTGCCAAACTTTATAAATACGTCAATTTCTCAACAAATTTGATTGGTGTGTTCATTTTTCTATCAATTGGTACTTGAAAGTGTGTCTCATCATGCATATATGCATCTTCGTATATTCAAACAAGAAGGGAAGTTTTCCGGGGTCCCGATTTCCGGAAATTCAAATGCAAAACCTGTATGGGAAGGATTTAAGTTGTTCTGTTTAAACATTAGATTCTAATCATTTGTGCAAGTTTATTAGTGAAAGTCGTATTTGGTTCGTAGTTTCTTCATTATTTTGATGTTGATGAGGTATAAATTTGGTGTACATGAAGGTACTGAAGCATGAAGTAGTGATTGATAAACTGAAGGAAGAAAACGAGAGACTTAAGCAGATACTTGGTGAAACATTCAAATTACCACCCCAAAAGCTTGTAGAAAAGAAAATGCTGGCTTGTAATGAATGCTTTGAATGCCGTACAAGACAAAGGAGGCGATTATGAGGCCTTTTTTCCTGAACTACTCACCGAAGAGTGGTTATTTTCCAAACTACCCATTTGCAGTGTATTTTGGTACATAGATTTGTATTGCAAATAGGTATTTTAGTAAATATCTATTTTTGTAATGGGTATTTTGTCAAAACAGCCCAATTATGAGGTACTGTTCAAATGATTCTTTATTTTTTTACTAATTTGATTAGGATGTGTTTATTAAAATATATAAAATATTATATTTTGATGACAATGAATAACATCTCAAACAAATGTAAAGAAAATATTTAGAATATTTATTTTATATTATAGATATTGTTAGAAAATTGATGTCATGTTTATATATATTATTGATTAAATAATCAAAACCTAGAAAACAGGGGGTTCCTCCCATTTTGACATATAATACAGTAGATTATGTAAAATTTTACATAAATTAATTTAAAATATTGTTTTCAATTTCATTTTTAGTTTTTTTTACTAATTTTATTAGGATGTGTTGATTCAAATATATAAATATATTGTATTTCTATAACAATCGAATTACATATCAAACTAAAAAAAAAATATTTAGAATATTTACTTTCGGTATATGTTGTACGATAGATATGGTTAAAAAANTATTTGGTTCGTAGTTTCTTCATTATTTTGATGTTGATGAGGTACATGAAGGTACTGAAGCATGAAGTAGTGATTGATAAACTGAAGGAAGAAAACGAGAGACTTAAGCAGATACTTGGTGAAACATTCAAATTACCACCCCAAAAGCTTGTAGAAAAGAAAATGCTGGCTTGTAATGAATGCTTTGAATGCCGTACAAGACAAAGGAGGCGATTATGAGGCCTTTTTTTCCTGAACTACTCACCGAAAAAGTGGATATTTTCCAAACTATCCCAGTGTATTTTGGCATATAGATATAGATTTGTATTGCAAATAGGTATTTTAGTAAATATCTATTTTTGTAATGGATATTTTGTCAAAACAGCCCAATTATGAGGTACTGTTCAAGTGATTCTTTATTTTTTTACTAATTTGATTAGGATGTGTTGATTAAAATATATAAAATATTATATTTTGATGACAATGAATAACATCTCAAACAAATGGAAAGAAAATATTTAGAATATTTATTTTCTACTATGGATATTGTTAGAAAATTGAGGTCATGTTTATATATTGTTGATTAAATAATCAAAACCTAGAAGACAGGTGGTTCCTCCCATTTTGACATATAATACAGTAGATTATGTAAAATTTTACATAAATTAATTTAAAATATTGTTTTCAATTTCATTTTTAGTTTTTTTTACTAATTTTATTATGTTGTTTTGATTAAAATATATAAATATATTGTATTTCTATAACAATCGAATTACATATCAAACTAAAAAAAATAAAATATTTAGAATATTTACTTTCGATATATGTTGTACGATAGATATGGTTAAAAAATCGAGGCCATGTCTATATATTATTGATGAACTAATCAAAACCTATAAAATAGATATTATGGTTCCTAACATTTTGACGTATCATTAGATTATGTAAAATTTTACATAAATTAAGTAAAAATATCGTTCATTTTTACTTTTTTATGAAATTGTATATTTATAAATGAAATTGTGCAACCTAATCAGTATTTTAAATTTTCGGTATGTCGGAAATTTCGGACTTACCGGATTCGATCGGTATTTTGGCAAAATACAGGCCGGTACGAGTTTTTTTCGGGTCGGGTTTTTGCGGGTCGGATCGGATTTTTTGTGGTTTTGGTCAGATTTTATATTAAAAAAATAAAATATGAATATTTTATAATTTATTTTAATATTTCGGTATACCGATCCAATGAGCTTGTCCGGTTACAGGTTTTTAAAACATTGAACCTAACCTTTCAATTTGCTTTTTTGGTAAATTTCCTTTAGTTTGATACATATATAACTCTTAAAGTTGACAAATCACCTTTCTAAACTTCAAAATTGGCACATTTAAAGCGTTGGTGTCATGATCCACCATCTCGGTTCATGATTCGTTTTCAACTAATACGATATTGGATCACATCCCGAGACATTCCGTGAGAGAGCATCCTTAATTTTTTTATTTCCATGGAATTCTGATCACTATTGTTACGGAAAAAGTGTCGTATTAATTTTGGATGGACCTCTCACTCAATCTTGATCATTCTTATCTACAAATGATGTTGGGATTCGACTAAAGTGGCTCGCCACCCGACTATTATTGTGGGTTCTCAATAAAGACGTTATGCGATCCAAACGATTTATGTTTGAAACGTGTTTGATTTGTATATGTTCGTATCCATTCAAATAGAAATATGAATATTGCTATAAAATCATTTAATATACATTTATAATTTGAACGAATATGAATATTAAAATCAACAAATATATTATGTATATATAATATAAATATATTTATTAAATAATACCATTTAAAAAAACTCTAATTTATGATATTTTGCATTAATTTTTCAATATTTTCATATTATTTTATTCAATTATATGTCTTATAATATTTTTAATTTTCTTTTAAATATAAAATTAAATTCTTTTATTTTTCAATTTTTAATATAATGAATATTTGAAATATGTTTGAACAAGTTATTCAAAAAAATAATATTTTCATAAATATTTAAATAATGTTCAATTATAATTATAATAAAATATAAATGAATATAATTATAAAAAATTCGACATGTTGATACCGAATATTCTTAAATTTATTATTCTTATTTGTATCAGTGTTTTCATATCGGACGGTATACCATCGGTAAACTGCCCGATACATCAAATTTCGCTCGATATCGGTATTTTTTTTTGTACCGCTCGGTACCGGGTATTCGGGTCTATTTCTGGGTTTTTTCGGGTCTGATCCTAAAAAACTAATTAAATATTATTTTTTTAAAAAATAAAATAAAATAAAATTTGGTACCATCCGATATACCAACCGGTATACCGATTGTACCACTCATACCGCTCCGAACCGGTACGTGATTTCAGACCGGTATGAAAACATTGATTTGTATACCCCCGGTCTACATATTATACATTTCATCAAACTAGGACTAGTGCATTTACAACGATTTAAAATTGGATAATTTTGTACTTAAAATTAAAATTAATGAAGGAAATATATTTGAGAAATCACCGAAAGGCGAAAACAATTTACGGGCTGGACAGTTGGAAAATAAAATAAATGCGAGAGGATATTGTCAAAATGAGGCTCTTTAGGCATGGAAGGAAAAGCACTGAAAAGTTAAGATTCGGTATCAACAAGCCGACGCCGGTAGAACAAATCAGGTAATAATTTACATTCAATTATCCTATTGGGTCGAAGCTTTTGGAATCACACAGATTAGGGGATAATCTGCGTTGGAATTTCTGAGTTAAACCGGGCCTCTGATCCAAGCGTTCGACCCTTTTTTTCTCTTGCATTTCATTTCATTTTTGTTGTTTGATTTTTTTGATTGGGTAGTTAATTAAAGTGGGGTTAATTGTTTTTTTATGCTTTTACTTGGAATGACGATAACTAGATGTTTGACCGCTCTTGGGTTTTGCCTTGTTTGATTGGTTGATGCATTATTGATGATTATTTTGAATTTTTATCATATTCCTATGCCTTGAAGAAACGATCTTTCATTTTCAAGCAAGTCAAGGTACAGTTACACATGAAAGTATCTTTTTAAATATTTTAAGGTGATTAGGAAATCATTTTTTCTTCATTGCAAGCTTTCTCTGGAGGAGGCAATAGTTTCAAAAAAACAATGCAAAACAAAATTGCCCAATTTGTGGTTTGTTTAATATATTTTCTTGATGAAAGCGTGAAGTCAGTGCACCCAATTTTTTCTGTTTTTACTCACTGTCTTGCCAACTATAAATTGCCCAAGTAAACCTCCTACTTATCCATTTCCATCGTTTCGAATCCCTGTTAAAAGAGACGACTCTGAAGTTATGCCATCATTTTGTTTTGAGTTTGGTGGCCTTTTCACCATGAGATGTAAATTGTTCATATCTTTATTTCAAAATGTGCATCAATTACAGGTGTTTCAATGGGCTGTTTCTTCATGTTTGGTTCAAATAGAAACTGAATTTCGTTTGATTAATTTGATGCACCCCTTTAGAAAATACACTATCAACTTCCTTAGTGTCGATATCTATTAGGTATGCTCATGCAGCTCGGAATCGTAGTTTTAATATCGCATTATTGTGAAATTTATTTGATTGAACCCCAATGATTCTCTTTTCATTTTGAAATTTCAGGGAACACTGGCGGTGAATTGAATTGGCATAAGAAATATTTATATATGTTTCCCTGCATATGGAAGCATTGAATTGGCAGTGAGGAAAATCGTTCAAGTAAAATGCGATTGTTTCCAATTTCTTCGAGCTCAGATACTTTAGCAAGTAATGAGAAGTGTACAGAGATAAATCATGCCATGATGTACTTAAATGTTTATGACCTTACTCCTATAAATAACTATCTTTATTGGTTCGGTCTCGGAATATATCATTCTGGTATTGAAGGTATGCTCATTTTTTCCACTTTAAAGTACAATCCTTCTGCAGCTTATTTGTGAATTCTCTGATTAGCTAATTTGTTTAACTTTTTTCTGCATCTTGGCATTTCATTAGTAATAGTTTCGATGCATTAATATCACGTTCCAATGTGCTGAAACTGAAACTTTTGGTTGTTATCACTATTTATTGTTTTATACTCCTTGAAAAAGTTGTGTTAATAATTAAAACTTTTATTTTATGTAAAAGTTCATGGGATGGAGTATGGCTTTGGAGCTCATGAATATCCATCAAGTGGAGTGTTTGAAGTTGAACCAAGAAGCTGCCCTGGTTTTATATATAGGCGTTCTATTCTTCTAGGCAGCACTGATATGTCTTCTTCCGATTTTCGATCATTTATGGAGCATATTTCCAACGAATTTCATGGTGATACGTATCATTTGATTTCGAAAAACTGCAATCATTTCACTGATGAAGTTTCTTTAAGATTAACTGGAAAATCAATTCCCGGATGGGTAAATCGGCTTGCACGATTAGGTAATATAAATATGTTCTGTATAGCCTTTTGTTATACATTCTGAGCTTTTATTTCGTGTAATCTCAGGTTCTTTCTGCAGTTGTCTTCTACCTGAAAGTCTTCAGACAACAAAAATTAGGCATCATCCTGATAACAAGGTTTATTCAGGCAAGTGCATATTTTTGTTTTTGCGATCCATAACGTAGGTGCACGTACATTCCGATTTTTGTTACCCGTTTTTTGCTATTTTTTGTGGTTCTAGAAAAAACTTCCATGATGTGTTGGCATTTTTTTTTGTGAAACAGACGATGAAAGTGGTTCAGATGCATCGTCTGGATCGGAAGAGAATGAAATTGAAGATTTGGATCATCACCTTCTGTTAACACCAATGAACGATGTTGCGTTTTTGAAAGATAAACCAGTGAAGCTAGCAAAGGATGTTCTCTAGATCATCTCTTTGTTAAAGTAACATGTAAATCTCTAAGGTAAATTTCTGCCTAAAACTGTTGTTGGTGAGGCTAAGAATTGGGATGAATATTGTTTGAATTTATTCTTCATTCGCTTGGCTTGACATTTGGCTTCTACTTGTGCTTGTTCAAGTCTACTGCAACACCCTTAAACTTGTTATTGTTTTTGTGGGGTTTTGTGTACATTTTTGTTGCTGTAATTTGTATCTCTTTGTGAAATGCCGCTCTATCAATGTTCCTTTATTACAAAGCATATCACTAGCTTGCTTACTCAACTTCTTTGCGTTTTTTCGATCTTCAAATGACCCTTGTTTTACAATCGCTACTCGAATCCGTGAAATTTAGTATAGACGTAGTATAATGATCTCCCTTCTCGCTTACACGATATTATTCGTTTTGGACTAAACTGATCTTATTGACACCCATTTAGTTCTCATGGTTTTACTTTTTTCCTAACCCACATTTCCCCATGGATCATCCATCACTGAAGTACTCCAAGGTGAAAACGTTTATCTTTACAATTCTAACGTGATTCTTGTCACTTTGCTAGGGAAAAAACTTCATTCAATTGGAAGACGAATCATTATACATACAATCGTTTCCCATCTATAGATGATGCTGTGATTCACCTAACGTGCCCTCTTGCACCCTCGAGGGCACGTTATTGACCCGTCTCTAATAATAATCTTATTTTCATATACTTAATATCTAAACACACTCTACACATAAAATTGACCCGTCTCTAAAAATTTATATGTTTCTTTGATTTTTGCATCTATTGATACTCCCTAGCTTAACGACATTCGAAAATCATATACAATGAACTCATACTCTGAAATGCAAGCTTTACCCTACAAAAAACAAGACAAATTTGTCTTGATGGAATAAAACAAACACATTCCTAGGATACTCTTGTATTCTTTCATTCCACAACAGAATCCATATTTCCCATCACAAATTTTATCGAAAAAACGAAGATAAAACGACAATATAAAAGTGCAAAATCCAATAAAAGTCACCAACAGTAAAGACAAGTTCATAGTAGAAAGAAGTAAACCGATCGATTCATTACAGTGCTTGTAATCACCAAAACTTAATGAAGACAAAAAAATACCTTCATTTTCAAGTTCTCTTTGCAGCATATGCCAATGAACAAGCAGCCAAAATAGACGTTGCTGAAGACAAAATAGCCCATAAACTCTTCTTCTTTTGTGCTTCATCAACACATTTCTCCAAAGACTTCACTTTTCTTTCCATATTCTCTGTTTTCGTCTCTTCGTTCCTGAAAATATCAATTATCCTTTGCATTTCTATCGTAAAAGGTTTTATCTCCTCACCGTTGATCTCAAAATCACCATCTAATCCACCCTTCTTTTGACAAAAATATGATGTTTTCTTCAACATGTTTAGAATCATATCATTCCTCGCATCACCCGATTCGACTTTAAACTTCATTGATTCAGATTCATTTTGGTTCACACTCATTTTGTTCTCCAATGAACTTAACCTCATTTTTAATGTCTCTAGTTGCAGCTTTAACTCTTCTTTTTCAGCAAAAATGGCACCCTTTGCAGATTCAGCTTCCTTAATAGCCTGAACCCTTTGCTCAACTTCATCCACAAGGTCACCAATTTTCTTCTTCAGTTCACATACAATCCGTTTCTCTTCGGTAAGACGTGTTTCCAAATCGTTCCTCTCGAATTTAAGTTCATCGAACTTGGACTTATATTCATCAATCTCATATTCTAAACTCTTAATCCTTTCTCCATCAATCTCACTTGATTTTTCTAATGCAGAAACAATAGCATTCAGTTCAACTTCCCGGCTTCGTAATTCGTTGATTTTGCTCCTCACTTTAACACTACTCTCAACCAATGTAGTCTTCTCAAGAACAAGTTTTTCAACTTTGTTCTTCTCTTCAGCTAACTCTTCTAACACCTTTCCTAAATCCTTCTCTATTGCAAATTTACTTTCAGACAATTTCTCAACTCGATCCTCCGCTGTATTCTTCTCCTTCGTTAACTCGTCAATCTCCCACTCCATTTCCTTAAGCCGTACTCCATTTACGGTACATTTTTTCTTCATCTCAGCCACTTCAGACAGCAAATCCTCCTCTTTCTTCACTAGTTTTTCTACTGTTTCATTGAGTTTAGCTACCAGATTCTCCGAATCCCGTCTTCTACGTATTTCCACATCTTTCGTCTCTTCCATTCTCCGTTTTTCAACAATGGCATTAGAAATTTCTTCCTTCATTTCTTCAATAAGATTAGATGCTTCCATTAAGCTCTCTTTCAATGAATCTCGCTCTCTTGTTAAAGACGCAATGCGAGTCTCCCCTTCTTCATTCGACCTCATCGCATGATCATAAGCGAGGCGTACTCGCTCTATAGTCTGAAAAAACTCACTGTTTTTCACTTCAAGTTCATACAAATTTTCTTTCAAAATTTCAACCTCTTCAGTCATTGAATTAAGGGTCACTTTAACTGCATCCCTTTCAGCAATAACAGCGCTCGAGACATCAATTTCATTTCTCAGAGAAACTTCAATTTCATTAAGCTTCTGACTCAATGTCAAAATTTCATTTTCTTTTTCCTCATGCAAACTCTTCAGTTCATGTGCTTCTGACTCCAAAATCCTCATCCTGCTTTCAATTATCTCCAATTGTTGCCCTATTTGAGCAGTAATATAAACAGAAAACACCATTTCCCCAACATCAAACCCTAAAATCTTCAAACCCAACTCAGACTCGACACCCTCATACTGTACCTTAGCGAGAGTAAGCTCTTGTTCAAGAGACGCGTTAGTGTTAATAAGCGACTCCATTTTCTGTCGTCGGGTAATTTCCTCGTTGAGCAACCTCTTGTTGAGGGATCTGAGCGCCTCAAGCTTGGCTGAATCATTGTGATCTACAGCCGGTTGAGAATCGTCCTGAGATCTTACGAAATCTTGCGCTTCTTTCTTGGGCTCCTTGTGAGTATCAGTTAACTTCTTCTTAGCCATGGCGGACGTCAAAATGTGGATACGAGAGAAAACGATAAGAAACTTGAAGTGAACGTGTAACGGGGGAGATAAGGGATTTGTTAGTATTTGAAATTCGAAGTATGACCCTGGCCGCCTCTGGTGTCGGCTCAATATTTAATGGATATAAAATTATCTCGCTTTTTTTAGAATAAAATTATCTCCTTATTCAAAAATCATAACCACTTAAATTTTTGCTTCTTTTTAGGGATGGACACGGGATGTAAATGAGGACACGGGTGTTCGGATTTTTTTAAAAATTTTTCAACTTGCTAACCTAATGTGTTGTAAATTCGATTGTCAATGATATAATATAAAACATTAATTTTTTAAAACTTAAATTCTAATTTTAAAATAAAAATAAAAATAAAAATAATTAAAATTTGGTACATATAAATCCATTGAGTGTTGACTAGTTGATTTTTATAATCTAACAGAAGTATCGATTTACGGGTTGACTCGTTTATATGGGTGAATGTCATGGTTTGAGTCATGCCAACCCCTAATTCTTTTATGTATGATTTATTTTTTAAATTACAAATTTACAAGCATTGAATTATTATGGAGTTGTTATTTACATAAACATTGGTGATGTTTGGAAACTCAGTCCACCGTCCGGCGCGATGAACGTACCGTAGTTGTATTCTATTTTTACCAAACATCATTAATAACTGCGTTCGTGTGACCGGAGAAAACAACGGTGAGTTCACAGTTGGGTTAACCCAACGGCCACCAGAACGCACCTGTCAAATGTCAATTTTACCCTTCATAAATTATAGTTTATTCTTTTAAAAAATAATGTTGATTAATAACTTCTTATATTCTATTAATTACGTGTTAAAACTATATATAACAATTTAAAAATATAGTTTTGAAATAACGAATTTATCATAAAATACTATGAAATATAATTTTTAAGTTATAAATAATTATTTAAAAATAAGGGTAAAAAAGTCATTTTATGACATCACGATCACTGCACCATTGTTTCAAAAACAGTTTTTAAAAATCACGATCAGTTCACCTCACAGCACAATACAATCATCTCATCTCATCGCTATTTGTCAAACGTTGTTCCAAACGTACCCATTATTACTTTATTTTTTTAAAGATCAGTATAATTATAAAATAAAAACATAAAAAATAAGGTCCAAAATTTGTTTTTAAAACCCTATAATCCACACTTTGATTAGTTTATACTTTACAACAATTTTCGTACAATTTTCATGGAATCATTGTCATATTATGATAAAATGTTATAAAATAATCATTAAATCATTTTTTTATCATTCAAAATATATTGTAAATCTTCAAATCATATCATATATAATAATAAATATAAATAAACCAAAAAATAAGAAATCATTTATTTAATAACAACATAAAAGCCTATCCCAATTAAAGTTAACAAAGTTGCAAAAAATATAACTATGAGGCCCAAAAATGGATCCATTGCACCGATATATTATTTTGAATGTTTTGTGGGAATACGGTTAGGGTTTAGGATTTAACTTCATGATATATATTAGTTAATAAAATTAAATTGATTTTTGTATTTAGGATTTTTGGGTAAGTAATTTTTTTATGGATTTAGTTATGTTAAATATTTAGGTATTTCGAAATTTCAAAATAAATAATAATAATTTTGGAAAAACAAAATTATTTATTATTAAATTTTTGAAATTTTAAATGTATTAATACAAAAATTTATGAATATTGAAATTTTTAAAAATATTAAAAGTAATTATTAAATTTTCGAAAATTGAAATTAAATAATATAAATTTTTCGAAAATTGAAATTAAATAATATAAAGTTTTTGAAATAGAGAATATTTAATATTGAATTTTTGAAAATAATATTTCAAAAATTTTAAATTAATAATAATATGTTTTAAAAAATACTACTTATTAATAATTTATTTTTGAAAATTGAAACTAATAAATATTAAGTTTTCGAAATTTGAAACTAATTAATATTTTTTAAAAAAAATATATAATATTTCATATGAATTTTTCGAAAATAGAAAATTGTAATATTATCTTTTTAAAAAAAAGAAATTTTGAATATTAAATTTTCGTATGTTCTTTTTATTATGTTGAAAGAGAAAATATTTATCAAAATAAAAAGAAATGTTCCTTGAGTGTTGTGATTTCCTGCCACAAAAATACGTTTCTTCCAAATATGTGAATTTAAAATAAAGAGCATCTTAAATTGATTATCTTTCATAAAATACCTAAATATTAAGTAAAATTCTTTTACATTCATGTA
>RWGZ01000980.1:127670-151143 GCA_009725065.1 Utricularia reniformis
TAACCTAATATGTTGTAAATTCGATTGTCAATGATATAATATAAAACATTAATTTTTTAAAACTTAAGTTCTAATTTTAAAATAAAAATAATTAAAATTTGGTACATATAAATCCATTGAGTGTTGACTAGTTGATTTTTATAATCTAACAAAAGAATCGATTTACGGGTTGACTCGTTTATATGGGTGAATGTCATGGTTTGAGTCATGCCAACCCCTAATTCTTTTATGTATGATTTATTTTTTAAATTAAAAATTTACCACGCTAGGACCGGGTACCTTGTGATGATGAGAACTCTAGGACCGGGTACCTTGTGATGATGAGAGCTCTAGGACCGGGTACCTTGTGATAGGTTAGGCCCATCAACGGTTGGGTCAATTCAAATAGCGAAAATGAATTCCTACAGCCCATTTACACCGCTAAGGAAGAGCGGCCCGATGTTCAACTAGAAGACCGAAGCTAACCTTAACGAAATAAAACGTTTTCTGCCAGATGGCACCTGGGTTCGGTCCGAGCGGTTACAGAATGGTTACAACTCACGTTTACCACGCTTCAGGCCTTCCCACGTTTACCACGCTTCGGGCCCGATCACGCAGACCACACCTCGGTCCCAACCTCGTTTTACATCCCGCGATAACAACCTCTAACAAACCTGTCAGAGGCAGTTACAGAGTGTGATTTACACACGCTATGAACTCTATAAATACAGGGCAAGACGACGGAAATAGCAGGACCCTTTGGACGAGGAAGAACATGTCGTTGCCCTGCCGGAATTCTTACCGCTTTCTTTACCTTGTCATTTTCATTAGCCTCTTTTGTATTGACTATAAGTTATTTCATTAGTGAACAGGCTAAGAGCATAACCTGCTCTTAGTCGAGTGGTTTTCACCCCAATTCCTGGGGTTTCCACTATACATCGCTGTGCATTTATTTATTTCCAGCTTTGGATCGTCTTCCACATCTAAAACAAATCAGAACCGAGTTCGTTTGTTGAACGAACCGGACGACTGTTGGTACCCCCTAAAAAGGGACCATAACATAAAACATTAATTTTTTAAAACTTAAATTCTAATTTTAAAATAAAAATAATTAAAATTTGGTACATATAAATCCATTGAGTGTTGACTAGTTGATTTTTATAATCTAACAAAAGAATCGATTTACGGGTTGACTCGTTTATATGGGTGAATGTCATGGTTTGAGTCATGCCAACCCCTAATTCTTTTATGTATGATTTATTTTTTAAATTAAAAATTTACAAGCATTGAATTATTATGGAGTTGTTATTTACAGAAACATTGTTGATGTTTGGAAACTCAATCCATCGTCCGGTGCGATAAACGTACCGTAGTTGTATTATATTTTTACCAAACATCTTTAATAACTGCGTTCGTGTGACCGGAGAAAACAGCGGTGAGTTCACAGTTGGGTTAACCCAACGGCCACAAGAACGCACCTGCCAAATGTTAATTTTACCCTTGATAAATTATAGTTTATTTTTTAAAAAAATAATTTTGATTAATAACTTCTTATATTCTATCAATTACGTGTTAAAACTATAAAAATATATATAACAATTTAAAAATATAGTTTTAAAATAACGAATTTATCATAAAATAATATGAAATATAATTTTTAAGTTATAAATAATTATTTAAAAATAAGGGTAAAAAAGTCATTTTATGACATCACGATCACTGCACCATTGTTTCAGAAACAATTTTTAAAAATCACGATCAATTTACCTCACAGCACAGTACAGCCATCTCACCTCACCGTTATTTGACAAACGATGTTTCAAACGTATCAATTATTACTTTAATTTTTTAAAGATCAGTATAATTATAAAATAAAAAACATAAAAAATAAGGTCCAAAATTTGTTTTTTAAAACTCTATAATCCACACTTTGATTAGTTTATACTTTACAACAATTTTCGTACAATTTTCATGGAATCATTGTCATATTATGATAAAATGTTATAAAATAATCATTAAATCATTTTTTTATCATTCAAAATATATTGAAAATCTTCAAATCACATCATCTATAATAATAAATATAAATAAACCAAAAAATAAGAAATGATTTATTTAATAACAACATAAAAGCCTATCCCAATTAAAGTTAACCAAAGTTGCAAGAAATATAACTATGAGGCCCAAAAATGTCTCATCAACCCACATGTTCAATGGATCCATTGCACCGATATATTATTTTGAATGTTTTGTGGGAATACGGTTGGGGTTTAGGATTTCACTTCATGATATATATTACTTAATAAAATTAAATTGATTTTTGTATTTATGATTTTTGGGTAAGTAATTTTTTTATGGATTTAGCTATGTTCAATATTTAGGTATTTCAAAATAAATAATAATAATTTTGGAAAAAAAATTTATTTATTATTAAATTTTTGAAATTTTAAATGTATTAATACAAAATTTTTATTAATATTCAAATTTTTAAAAATATTAAAAGTAATTATTAAATTTTCGAAAATTGAAATTAATTAATATAATTTTTTCGAAAATTGAAATTAAATAATATAAAGTTTTTGAAATATAGAATATTTAATATTGAATTTTTGAAAATAATATTTCAAAAATTTAAAATTAATAATAATATGTTTTAAAAAATACTACTTATTAATAATTTATTTTTGAAAATTGAAACTAATAAATATTAAGTTTTCGAAACTTGAAACTAATTAATATTTTAAAAAAATATATATAATATTTCATATGAATTTTTCGAAAATAGAAAATTGTAATATTATCTTTTTAAAAAAAGAAATTTTTGAATATTAAATTTTCGTATGTTCTTTTTATTACGTTGAAAGAGAAAATATTTATCAAAATAAAAAGAAATGTTCCTTGAGTGTTGTGATTTCCTGCCACAAAAGTACGTTTCTTCCAAATATGTGAATTTAAAATAAAGAGCATCTTAAATTGATTATCTTTCATAAAATACCTAAATATTAAGTAAAATTCTTTTACATTCATGTAACTTTAGTGCGTATTCTGATTGCATTGTCATTTTTAAAATATATTTTGGATTTGTTTACAAAACACTCCAACGTTTTCATTTTTATTTTGACAATCTATTTTCAAAAAACGTTATGAGTTTTCTTATTCAATGCAAAATGACAAGAATCTCTCATTTTGAATCCTTGGAATGCATTTTAATAAATCTCTTACCAAACTACTCTTTTGACTGAATCCCTTATTTATGGGGTGTTCACTATTCGGTAAAAATCAAATACCGAACTGTTTACCGATTTTTTTTATCGAACAGATATCGATTTATAAAATCGGTTCGGTATTCGGTTTTCACATTACGGTCATTTCGGTAAAAAAAATCGGTATTCGGTAATTTACAAAATACCGAATTTAACCTTTTTCTTTAATTTAAAACTAATATTTTTATATAATTAAATATATTATTATGTTTAATTTGATTAAATTTCGAAAAATTTGGTATTTCGGTAAATACCGAAACCGAACCTAAACAATTTGGTATTTAACGAACCGAACCGACAATATTCGGTTCGGTATTCGGTAGCTAATTTTTTGACTTATTCGGTATTCAGTAATTGAAATTCGGTTCGGTATTTACCGAATGAACACCCTACTTGTTGTGGTTCGAAAACCGGGGGTGTCAACAGTCGACCGGTTCGTTGCAAGACGAACTCGGTTATTATTTATTTGATGTGTGGAGAACGATTATGAATCAAAGGTGAAAAGACGCAAGGATTTTAGAGTGGAAAACCTCGAAAACGAGGAAAAACCACTTGACTAAGGGCTAAAAGAAATGCCCTTAGTCGGTTCAATAAGCAAATTCACGATCATACAAGACATGTTTGTTCTTTAGACAACAAAGAGAAAAAGGAGAATCGAAAATAAATCGAGAGCAACTCCTTAATGCGAAAGCTCTGGAGAGAAAACGGAAGAAGATATTTTTCTCACACTCTAAGTGTCATTTTTATACTCCCACTGTACTGTGTACAGTAGGGTGTCGTTTTGTGCCTGTCCTTTGCTGCTAGGTCGGCAAATGTCAGGCGGAGTAGCCACCGNGAAGGTTAGTGCCTTAAGAAGACAACTTGAGAGGATGAAGATGAACAACTCAGATAAAAGCGCTACATATATCGATAGACTCATGAACATTGTGGCAGAAATCAGATTACTTGGAGGCTTGTACGATGAAGTGAAAATCATGGAACGCATCCTCGACTCATTGCCTGAAAAATATGACCATAAGATTTCGTCTTTAGAATCAGCATATGGAGACATAACCTCAACCATGACGATTCAACAATTTGCGGATGAACTTCTGACATTGGAACTAAAGTGGGACTCACGAGCAGAAGAGAAAACATTCACAGATAATTCAAAGGGAAAAACTTAAGCTGCACTAGCTACTGGAGCACATGTTGGACAAAGATCTCAAGACTTCAAAAACAACTTCTTTGGTCCTGGAAGATTTCCCCCATGCCCTCACTGCAAAAAGACGAATCATAGGGAAAAAGATTGTTTCTTCAGACCAGGGGCTTATTGTGACAAATGTAAACTTTTTGGACACGTAACCAAGGTTTACAAAACCGTACAAAATGCACATACCGCTCAAGATCTGGAACAAGAAACCGAGTCTGAAATCACAGACGTGAACAATGCTTTGGTTTCTCGCATCCCATTCAAAAGCTTCAAGTGTGCTGTTACATTGGTGGATGGAGAAAATTGTTTGGTAGCAAATCAACCAAGCGAAAAATGGATGATCGACAGCGGGTGCTCCAATCACATGACTGGAAATCGAACTTTATTTCAGAACCTGGAAATCATGACTGGTGGTGGTGTTGAAATTGGAGACAAACACATCCTTAATGTCGCCGGGAAAGGCAATGTACAATGTTTAGAGAAACTTAAATTATCCAACGTGTTGTTTGTCCCTGATCTCGGATACAACTTGTTGAGTATAGGGCAATTGATTGAGGAAAGATTCAAACTGGTCTTTGAAGATTCATCGTGCTTCATATATCTGCCCAATGGTGAATACCTAAACAAAGTATCGATGCTCAGGAGATGTTTCTATGTTCATCCTCAACAAACAAATGAAATTTGCTTGTCCGCATCTGATCAAACCACAACACTATGGCATAGAAGAACATGTCACACTGGATTCAATAGGTTAACCCAACTATCAAAGCATCAAATGGCGATTGACGTTCCCAATCTATCGCATCTGAAAAATTTATGTGAAATTTGTCACAAAGGAAAGATGGCTAAAACTCCATTTCCCACATGAGTGGCTTGGAGATCAATCAACAAACTTGAACTAATACACTCCGATCTCTGTGGACCGATGTCCATTTCCTCTCTGAATGGCAGATTGTACTTCATCTCCTTCATAGATGACATGAGTAGATACTGCTGGACCTACTTTGTGACGAACAAGAGCGACACGTTTGAAGTATTTCAACACTTCAAGATTGAGATTGAAAAGCAGTTGAATGCTTCTATCAAAATATTACGTACCGATAATGGCTCAGAGTACAGATCATCGGCCTTTGAGGAGTTCCTTTCCCTGAACGGAATTGTGCACCAATTTACGGTTCCCTATAGCCCAAAACAGAATGGAACTTCTGAAAGAAAGAACATGACTCTAATGAACATGACGCGATGTTTGCTTCTGGAAAAACAATTACCGAAGAGTGTGTGGGCAGAAGCCGTCAATGTCTCCACCTACATCCAAAATCGGCTTCCAACTAAAGCTTTGGAGGATAAAACTCCATTTGAGGCTCTCTTTCAACACAAGCCATCACTGAAAAATCTACGAACTTTCGGAAGCATCTGCTACACTTTGATACCAGCTGAAAAAAGGGACAAGTTAGCAGACAAGGCAAATGTGGGAATATTTGTTGGATATGGAATGACCTGTAAGGGACTCAGGGTCCTCAATCCGTCATCTCTCAAACTTTACATCAGCCGCAACATCAGTATAGATGAAGGTAAAAGATGTGACTGGATTCAAGGATGCTGCGTTTCAGACTCAAGCAATTCAGAACAAGATGAAAATTTCAGTCTTGTAGAAATCCTGGAGGATGGTGACTCATCTAATTCTCAGAATGATTATCAAGAATCTCAGGAGGATATAAGCATTGAGGAAACACCGATGAAGGGAGTCAGAACCTTGCAAGACATCTACAGCAGATGCCTTGCTGCAACAGAAACACCAATCAAACGCATCAGAGGCTCTACAACTAAAGGAATGGACTGCAGCAATGCGTGATGAAATTGATATGATAATAAAAACAATACATGGGAATTGGTAAACAGACCAAAAGATCAGGAAGTAATTGGCACTAGATGGATATTTAGAATGAAGAAGAACCCTGATGGAAGTATCAACAAATTGAAGGCTAGACTTGTCGTCAAAGGATACTCTCAAATTCAAGGAGTGGATTTCAACGAAACGTTTGCTCCGGTAGCCAGATTAGATACTGTTAAATTGCTGGTTACTCTAGCCGCTCAGAAAGGATGGACAATGTATCAAATGGATGTGAAGTCGACATTCCTTAATGGTGATCTTATAGAGAAAATTTATATCGAGCAACCGGAGGGCTTTGTTGTAGCTGAACGTGAACACCAAGTTCTGAAATTAAAGAAGGCCCTTTGTGGATTAAAGCAGGCGCCAAGAGCATGGTTCTCTAAACTTGACGGTCATCTTCTTCAATTGAATTACTCGAAAAGCCAGGTAGAAGCAACCTTGTACTTCAAAGTCACGACTAAAGTTGTTACAATCATCTCTGTTTATGTCGATGATTTGTTATCCTTGGGAATGACCCTGATGAAATTGACGCTGTCAAAACTGATATGTATTCATGCTTTGAGATGAATGATCTAGGAGTCGCTTCTAATTTTCTTGGATTTGAATTGAGTCAAAATTCTTGCGGAGTGTTCATGAGCCAAAGGAAATATGCCTCTGATTTGCTGATTAAATTCAATGTGAACGACACATCACAAGTACCAATGACCGGTGGCATGAAATATGAAACTAAAGATGGAAGCCCCCCTGCCGATGCAAAACTTTACAGAAGTATGATTGGTTCTCTTATGTTTTTAGTTACTACAAGGCCTAATATCGCGTATTCTGTTAGTGTTTTATCGAGATATATGCAGGAACCCACTCAAACTCAATTCACAGCAGCCAAAAAGATCTTAGGTTACATCAAAGCCACGGTAAATTATGGACTCAAGTTCACAGAAGGATCAAATATCATATTGATGGGATTTACAGATTCTGATTTTGCCGGGTGTATTGACTACTGCAAAAGCACTTCGGGGTATTGCTTCTCATTAGGATCTAGCATGTTTTGTTGGAAATCAAAGAAACAAGAATGTGTAGCACAGTCGTCAGCGGAGACGGAATATATAGCGGCAGCTGCTGCCTCTAACCATGCATTGTGGCTGCGAGAATTGCTTTCAACGTTGGGATTTCCTCAAACTGATCCCACTACAATTATTTGTGATAACAAATCTACCGTTGCAATGATAAAGAACCCTGTTTATCATGGAAGATCAAAGCACATCAATGTCAAGTTTCATGCGGTTAGAGAAGCTAAAAAAGAAGGAAGTGTGCGGTTTAATCACTGTCCAGGCAAGGATCAACTAGCCGATATTTTTACTAAGAGTCTACATCGCCCACAATTTGAAGATCTGCGTACAAAGATTGGTGTTTGTGATGGACTCACAATCACGGGGGAGTGATAAAATGAAAGCTGAAAGGATGCTAAGGAGCAACAGAGTCTAGAAGTGCAACATAGCCTCTGAATCATGGTGCCTTATTCCCTTACGTTAATTCAATGTTTAATTGTTATGTGTGTTGATGTGCCTCTGAAACTTTTCCATTTACGTTCATGTTTAGGTGTATTAAATCATGCTGTGATGTTTCAATGAGAATCGCTGTTTTCTGTTCTATTCTGATTTCAATCTTGATTCCAGAACACATTACAAGCCTCAATATCCATATTCAAACACCCTACAACATTCAATATCACAACAACACGATTGAAGAAAGTTAATGCTACAACTTCAATCAATACAACAAAGCAAATACAGCAAAACAATTCCTACAGTGACAAGTCCTTTGTGCGTGAGCATCACGCCTTTAGGGAGGCCGGTCGTACCGGAGGAGTACGGTAAGGCGACGACGTCGTTTGGGTGGATTTTCACCGCCGGCATGTAGCTTTCGTCAGTTGAAGAAAGCTAAGAGAAATGAATACATCCTGGAGGGGGAGAATCAATGGTTATTATTTCAACTCCGTTGTTTAATGCAAAATCCATCACTTTCTCCACGTGGCATGCTTGCGTGATGATGATCTTCGCGGCTGAAGCGGTGGCTTGTTTTATTACCTCTGCGGCGGTGAAGAATGGATTAGCCATCGTTGAAATAGCTCCGATGAAGGAAGCTCCGAGAAAAGCAAATACAAACTCCGGCGAGTTGGGAAGGAGGAGCATAACGGTGTCTCCTTGATTCACACTCATTTTGCTAAGCCCCGCCGCTACTTTCCTTGAAGTTAACTCAACTTCTTGGTAAGAGTAAACTTCTCCGGTGGAGCCGTTGATCAAACAAGGACGGGAACTGAAGTGGGAAATGTTCTCAAAGCAATAAGAATTAAGAGGCAAATGCTTTGGAATGTAAATATCCGACAGTTTTGATCGGAAAATGACGTCATCACCGTTAACAGTCATTGTTTCGACGGCCATTACAAAGAATAAGGAAATCTGGGTACCAACTTAGCACACGAAAAGTTGAACATGAAGACGACTAGTGAATGAATTTGAGTTAAATATTGAAGAGAATTGGTGGGGTTGGTAAGTTATATTTGGGTATAAATGGAATTTCATCGCTGTTTGAAGGGTAGTTTAGGAATTTCATAATCCTACCATCTGATAGTGCAATGTGGTAGGTAAATGATGTTATTTAATGATTACTATGTAAGAAAAATGGGTAAAACTGTACAGTAACAGTGTCAGGGTGTGTACAGTTCGAAATTGTCATTGTNATTGTCTTCTTCGCAAAACTTCAAAAATCCATGAATCATGGCAATGCTTTGCGGGGCTAGAGCACTGAGTGGTAGATTCACACACTGCAGTAAATCTTCAATAAAACCGTGAATCGGAAAACGAAGACCACAGTGAAAATGTTCCACCGCAACACTGATCGAGTTAGCTCCAACTCGTGGCGGTGGAAAGTCAGATATCGTTTCTCCCTCGACTGCGTTTGTAATGATGTATTCATCGGGAACAGTGTATTTTATCCTAAGATGATGAAAATAATCTGTCATTTACCTGAAAAAATTAACAACCGAATTTAATAATCATATTGTTATAAAGTAGTTAACATATAAAAATACACAAATATAAATACAAATACAAATACTCATAAAAGAAAATAAAATAAAATTGAAAAAAATTTATTTTCTAAATTAAATCAATGATAATCCATATATTACTAATATATATTCATCTTAAATCTAAGATAATCTAACGAAATTGAACTTTTAATGTGCACATGAAAAAAAAAACTAAATAATACATTTTAAAAATTAAGAAAATAAAACTTATAAGATTGAATAAGGAAATAAATAACATAAGAAAGTTAAAATTAGAATTATCTCGTCAAATTTGAATTCGGCAATTTTAGGAAAATTAACTATGTACCTAAATCTTTGCAATTAAGTAATAAATTATAATTAAATTTAGGAAAAATTTAACAAATTATCATTTCTCTACCAAAAATTTTAACAAAAATCGTAATTGCTATTCTCATCCCAATAAACTGCTATTCTCATCCCAAACTTAGGGCTTTTCGTAAACCCTAATGGGCAATTTCGGTGCCAAATCGGTGCCAAAATACCCATAAAAATCGCACGTTTTAACAAGTATGAGTAGCAAAACTAAAATATTTGTAAATTACCTTAGATTGGAGACAAGAAAACGCGAAAATTGCAAAATCGGGAGGAACAAACTTTTGTTCGAAAATTCGGTGGAGATCGAAAATCAACACTGCAATTGAAAAATAAATCGTCAAAATTGAACAAGAATGATGCCTAAAAGAAGAATAATTGTAAGTTACATTCGATTCGGGGCAACATCAGAGCAAAAAAGGCAATTAAAGTAGAAGAAGAACCGCGAGAAGTAAATGAAAACGAAACCAGAGCAGTTTATTTATAAAATATAACCCGATTTCTGCAATAAGAGAAACCGGGCTATGTTTTTTAATTAAAAAAAATTAAAACGTTTTTTTTTAATTAATAAAAGAAAAGCGTAGCCCGGTTTCCGTTTAACAGAAACCATGCTCTATTTTAAAAAAATAAATTAAAAAAACCAGCCCGGTTTCCGTTTAACAGAAACCTTTTTTTATTTAAAAAAAAAAATTTTAAAAACCAGCCCGGTTTCCGTTTAACATAAATCGGGCTACGCTTTTAAAAAAAAGAGTAGCCCGGTTTCTCGTGTTACAGAAACCGGGCTACTCACACGTCCATCACTGCTATTTTGTTGAAACGACCGATATCACTGTTATTAATTATAAAAAAAAACTCAGTGATTTATCGTAGATTTACACGTCTGACACTGATAGGTCCATCAAAAAACTCTAAGAAAAATGTTTGTTTGACTATTTCTATATTAGATTAACGTACGGGAAAATCTACTCAGTTTGACGGCGGTGCTTCACCACTCGGCCACGCCGTGTCTTCAGCCATCTTTTCATACCGATCGTTATATTGGTCGGTATGGAGAAAACTTGACGGCATCGGTATTTCGATCGGTACCGTTCGGTTCCGGGTTGACTCGAAAAAAATAAAAACAAATTATTTTTTTAATTTTTTTTAAATTAAAAAAATATACCGGTATATCGGTTCGGACCGAAACGGTACACCGGACCGTTATGAAAACATTGGTCTTGAGGACTCTTTTGCAATATTTTCATATTCATTCGATATTCAGTACCGATCCGAATCAATATGATCAGTACGAGCAATATCAGACCATATATTAACATGTACCAAGTTTTATTTTTGTATAATATATTAAAAACATTAAAATGAGATTTAATTATTTTTTAGGATCCAACTCCCAAAACTGAATGTCAACCCTAAAACTCTGTACTAGACTGTGAACAAAAATAACCCTAATAGCCTAATATTTTGTATTTCACATACTGACGCATGTATACTCTTGGCCATTTGTATAATGAATATTATATTTAAACAAGAAAATAAATGAATTCAAGTGTGAAATATTTTGCATTTTCAAAATTTGTAGATGCATTATTTATATAATTAAGTATCAATTAAGTATTTCATTATTTATGTTTGTTGAAATATGTAAAGTTGTCTTAGGACATATGATTTGGATTGTATTATAAGAAATATTAAGGATAATAATAAATGATTTGTTAAGACTTTTACCTATTTTCTTTCTTATGTATTATATTCGAGTACACTTCTCAATTAAATATTAATGTGAATTTCTCCATTTATGTTTGTTGAAATATGTAAAATTATCTTGGTATGTTATATGTCATTTGGATGGTTTTATAAGAAAAATTTAGGATAATAATATTTGTTGAAGTTTTTTGGTATGATCTCTTTTTTCTTATATATTATATTCGAGCATACTTCTCAATTAAGTATTACCGTGAATTTCTCTACGTATGTGTTGTTGAGATATGTAAAATTGTCCCACATCGTATATATGTCATTTGGATTTTTTATAAGAAATATTGAATAATATAAATGACTCTTTGAAGTCTTATATCGTGTGGTTTTTTTCTTCTTATACGTTATTATCGAGCATATTCCCACATGAAATTGATGAGATTCTAAAAATTTAATAATGTTATGATTTGATTAGTGATAAGATTAAATCGTCTTTTCTTTTCAACTCATGTGTGACTTAAATACTTTAAATTGGTTATATTAATATAATTAATATGATTTTTGAACCTATAGTGAATCATTTTTTATTAGTAAATATATACTTTATTGATTTATAATTACTAAAATTAATCATATTGACCAAAAAAATTTATTTGTACTTATTGTGATGAAATAATTTAATTAATATTTTTAGATCGAATATATTATCTAATTATGTTAAAATTAAGCATCATTTCAGTTATAAGAACGAGATTACAAAATAATAATAACTTGAGTTATGAATTTATAATGTTAATAAATAAATTAGTATAAAGTATTTAAAAATAAAAATGATATTTATGCTATTTATGGCCCAATTGAACACTCAGGCCCACTAGGGTCTTGAATGATCCAAAATTCAAACCATGAACCGATACCCGGTAATCAGAATTTGGCAGAAGAATCCAGAGAAGATGGACTGTGAAGGAATGTCGAAATCTTGTAAAGGATTAGCGATGGAACTCGTCAAGTGCCTCAGCGAATCAGATTGTGTAAAGGTAATGTTAAGAGTTTTTTTTTCGTAGTTCAATTCGCTGTTTCTTTTGGTTGTTTATTTTGAAAGGAAATGGATATGTTCTTATTGCTATGATTTAGTCAACTCGTTGTCTTGTTCTTAGTTGTGGTTATGAAATTTGAAAATTCGATTGTTGTAGGTTGAAAATCGATCTATAAGAGATTGTGCGAAGGAGAAAAGCCCTAATGTTAAAAGCGAGTGTGTGGGACTGAGGGAAACTTATTTCAATTGCAAAAGAGGGCAGGCATGTTCAAAAATTTTCTAGTTTATTTCTCTTTGTGCTAGCTTTTGTGCGTTTTCCGTTGACATGTATTCAATTTGTTAGTTTCATGATAATTTCAATATGTTTTCCCTCTGATTATTTTAGTTTTCCTTGTTGAGCATGGTAGTTGCTTGTATTGGTTTATTCCTTCTTCAACAAACTTATTGTTCTAGGGTTGATTGAAAAGCTGGGCTTGCCTGTTTTAATGTTTTTTAAGTTTGGAAACCCCTTAAATCTATCATTCATGAATCGGCTTTGTTGGTTCGGCCTTAACTAGTTCATCTTGGACTTTCTTAGGCTCTACAAAGCAAAACTCTTTCATTTCATCTCCTAGGTCGATATTTGAATACCTAAAGTTGAACATTTGATTAAATCAAGTCGAACCCGTGATGTGAAGTCGTGAGTTAGTTAACCTTTTGGTTAAGTTATCCGTATGATGTTTTGGTACACTTTCGATCCGATGAAACTATATAACGGATATCACTGATTAGTGATCTCCCATTCGAGTTACCAATTTTCTTTCATGGATTAAGAATCCCATATGTGAATGAAGAAATAAGAATGCTTAAGCTCTCTTTCTTGGTTTTTATGCTATTTTTCAATTGTTTGTAAGATGTCTGGTGTTTTCAGGTTGACATGAGAGCTCGAATCCGTGGAAATAAGGGTTATTAGAAGTTCTGGGTACGATTAACTCTCTCGATGTTGTCGTTACGGTAAGCCGAAGCTCATTTTGATAGTTTGAGATAGGGAGAAAGTGTGATTTTGATCATATTTGATAATGTATGCTTCATTGTTCATTCTTTACTGTAGTGGATTTTATGAAGAACCTTTTTTCATGGATTATAAGTTAAATATAAAATAGGAAAATGTTGTTGGGCTTTTATGTAATTTAACATTTGGTAGGCTAGAGGTGTAATTGAATTAGACCGACTAATACCAATGGTTTCTATTAGGCGGTCTTTAATACTGTTTACATTGTATAAATTTATCTATACATCATCATTCTTTTATATCAACATCATATTCTCTTTTTATTTCTAAAATTTTTTAGTTATCTACATCATTATTTATTTTTCTTTCATCTACATCATTTTCTATCTTCGAATTTTATTTTATTTTTCAATCTCATCAACTTTATATATTTATTATTCTATTTCTCATTAAATATTATATTACATTTAATTTTTAGTTTGAATTTGTTTATTATTTCATATTTCATATCGTTTTTTTCAAATCTAATTCGAAACAATTTACAAATTTAAATTAATAAATTAATCTAATATATACAATTTTTAACATAATTACATTTTTAATTGTAATAATACAAATAATATATAATATAATTACTGAAATTTAAATTATATAATTATAAATAATAAACAAAAAAATAAAAAAAAGTATAAAAAACAATTTCCGGCGGAAATGGAGCGAACAATGAGTTATCCGCCCAACGTATTTCCACCATATCACATCAGCTTTAGGGTTGTTCTTAATATTTGTAAAACCTAAATCCGTAGATCTTAAAATGATCTAGTCTCCGTCTTTAATTTTGTAAAAATAAATTTAATAATTTTTAAAGTATTTATAGATTCAAATAGTTATTATTTTTAATTTAAATCTAAATGAGCATAAATTATTTGTAAGTATAATTACATTTCATATTTTAAATTTTATGGTTTTTAAAACCATAATTCAAACATTTATTTTTTAATTATTGATAACTTTTATACTAAATTTGAAGTAAAATCAATGTTTTCATATTAATCGGTATACCGCGATACGTGAAATATAGGACATTATATTATATTTTTCGGTACTACCCGATACCAGTTTTTAGAGTCGAATTTCGGGTTTTTTCAGGTTGGATCCTAAAAATAATTAACTATTAATATATATAAAAAAAGTAAAATTTGGTACATGCTTATATGCCGTTGGTATGGAATGAAAACAAAGAGTAAAATAATAATAAATTAAAAATCATCATCAATAGATTTTTAGATCATAATTCATTGCTATTTTATAATTTATATAAGGGCGGAAAGCAGTTTTAGTCCCCAAAGTTTGAAATTTTTGGCAATTTTGGTCCCTAAACTTTCCAATTTTGGCAAAACCAACCCCCAAAGTTTCATGTACGCAAAATCGGTCCCCAAAGTTTGCGGACCAACTTTGGGGACGTATTTTACGAAAATACGCAACTTTGGGGACCAAAATTGCCAAATCATCATAACTTTGGGGACTGTTTTTGTCATTCGAAACTTTGGTGACCAAAATTGCCAAATTATCCAAACTTTGGGGACCCAAATCGCCATTTTCTCTATATAAAGTATATACTTAGTAAAATATTTTTTTATTAAAAAAATATTAGATTAAAAAACCATGTCAAAACATAATGACTGAACCTATAACTTGTTCACTTTATATAAATACCTTCTATGTAAAAATAAAATTAAGTTTGTGGTCTGAATAAATCTCAAAGACAGAAAAATGGATTTTTACTCTTTGGACATAAATTTCATTGCTCACACACTCGATGCATAAATTTCATTAAAATTGCACTGAAAATAAGCTTACAATACCAATATAATGCCTATATGTATACATGCTTCGTTTTTACACTTACATAATTTGTCCTTCTTGTGTTGCCATAATTGAACACATGACTGAAGTGTGTCGTGGCTTTTTATTTACCATTGGATCACCAGATTCATCCATATCGAGTATAGCAATATCACCAGGTTCATAATTCTCAGAAAGTATAGATTGACTCACAAGATCTTCCACTATGACGGTAACTGCACGTCGGAGAGGTCGAGCTCCGTAGCTTTTGTCGTAACCCTCTTCGCATATGAAGTTCATTGCCAATTCCGAGATCTCTAACCCGATTTCATATGAGGAGAATAACCGTTTCTTAACTTCGCTAATCATCTTCTCTAGTATTTGGAGCATCTGAAAAAACGATGGGAAAATGTTAAGCGTAATCCAATCCATAAGAGAAATGAATCACATTGAAAATGTTAGATTAAACTAATTACTCGTGGTATCACTGTATTATAAACTAGAACATTTGTATTTTCACAGGTGATGTTGGACGGTATTTCAACACTCCCCTCAAGTTAAATTGGTATTGGTTTGGTTCAAATTTTTTTAAATATATTTGATTGTGCTCAAATCATGTCAATTTATTTTTGTTGCATAAGCTTGATGCGCTTTCTACCGGAGTTTTTTTCCAAGCCGGTAAGAACATCCTGAAACCCATCTTACAACTTCGATATCATATTGAAATTCAGGGCCGGGAGAGTGTTCATGTAATCCAGTACAAAAGAAAATAAATCTCATTGAAAATGCTAGATCAATCATCAAACCAATCGCTCATGATGTCGCTCTCGTATAAACTAGAACATTTGTATTTCCACAATTAATGTGGGACAGTATTTCAACACTCCCCAAAGTCAAACTGACATTGATCTACTTGAGACTTATTTCAATATACTCGGTAGTGCTCGAATCATAGGTCATCTATATTTATCACCTAAATCCGATGTGTTTTTTTACCAGAGTTTTTTCTAAGCCAGTACGGACACCCCGAAACTCACCCTACAACTCTAATATTATATTGAAATTCTGAAATCGATGGTCCAAGAGAGTGTTTGTATAGCGCAATCCATAAGATGAATGAATCACATTTAAAAAGAAGTAAGAGAAGCAATCACCTGAGATTTCTCTAGTGGACGGAAAACCACGACTTCGTCGATCCGATTGAGTAGCTCGGGAAGGAAATAATGCTTTAGCTCTTCCATAAGCAAAGATTTCATCCCATCATAAGAGGTTGAAAGATCTTCATTTACGAAGAAACCAATCGAGTTTTTTCGACCCTTTGCAATAGCAGAAGATCCCACATTGGATGTCATTACTATTAATGCATTCTTGAATGACACTCTTCGACCCTGTTCGAGTTTCGATAGATCAACGAAAGTTTTACGGTTAAAAAATCGAAAAAACGAAGAACCTGAGAATCTGTTAGATGACCATCTTCAAACAACTGAAGAAGAATATTGAAAATATGAGGATGAGCTTTCTCAATTTCATCTAACAACACGACACTGAAAGGTCGTCTTCTAATCGCTTCTGTAAGAATACCGCCTCCTTCGTAACCGATATAACCAGGGGGAGCTCCGATCAACTTACTTACCGAGTGGCTTTCCATATATTCGCTCATGTCAAGTCGAAGCATCGCAGCTTCCTAACACGAAAAATAAGTCGAATTTGCATCAAATGTGGCTTAGGAGAATTCGAAGTTTTCTTACCGAACCGAAATAAGTCGAAGCAAGACATTTGGTGAGCTCGGTTTTCCCAACACCAGTTGGACCACAGAAGAGCATAGCAGCTATCGGTCTTTCGGGATCCTTCAAACCAACTCGGGATCGCTTCATGGCACGGCAAATTGCATCGACTGCTTCGTCTTGACCAATCACTTGTTTCTTCAAGTTCTCATTAAGATTCACAAGAAGCTTTCTTTCATCAACAGTGATATTGTTAACTGGTATTCCTGACCACAGTGAAGCAACAGAAGCTACATCCTCGAGCCCAACCGTAACGACTCTGGATTCGATCGGGCGTTTAGATTCTAATATTTGATCAACATTCCGGTTTCTCCCTTCTTCCAGCTTCGAGAAGCTTCCATTTTTACTCAGTTTCTTAGCCAGTGACTGCTACAAACAAATAGTTAGATACATAAGCTTTGAGAAAAACAAATGCATTAATAATGAACTAAAGAAAATGATCTTCGGTTCCCAAACTTTCGCAAATTTGGTCTCATAGTTTGTAACTTCATATTTAGTTCACAAACTTTAAGCTTTTGGCAAATTTTGTCCTCCAAATTTGCAAGATTTGGCAAATCAAATCCCTAAAGTTGTAAAATCAATCTCCGAATTTTGATTTTGGCCGATAATCTCAATTGTTAAAATTGAAAAACTTCGGGGACTAATTTTGCCAAAAAATACAAAGTATGCGACCAGATTTGCCATCTTTCATACTTTGAGGATTATAATTGTCACAATCATACAACTTTAGCGACCAAAATTATCAAAACCATGAAACTATAAAAACCAATTACCCAATGAACTAATACCTCTTGATGCCTAGCTTTAATTTCATGCCAATAATCACTTGGTGACTTCGAAAGAATCGAATCCCGAGCTTCCTTTCTCTTCTTATAAGCTTCAATATTAGCTTTACTCCCTGCTTCATCTATAAGATCAATAGCTTTATCAGGAAGATGTCTATCTTGAATATATCTTGCTGATAAATTTACTGCAGCATTTATCGCCTCCAAAGTATACACGCATCCGTGATACGACTCGTACTTTTCTCGTAATCCCAATAGTATTTGAATCGCATCATCCTAGTAAACATTTTCGATAAGATCATAACGTATAAATAAAACGAGATTTTGATCATAAAACCGAGTTAGTACCTGGCTTGGCTCTTTAATCATAACAGGTTGAAATCTACGAGCCAAAGCTTTATCTTTTTCGAAATGTAAACGAAACTCGTCCAATGTTGTGGATGCAATACACTTATCGAACAAAATATCGAATTAAATCTCACTTATCTAGTGAATATTATGATACAAAAAACGGTTTTTACCTGAAATTCGCCTCGTCCTAATGAAGGCTTTAATAGATTTGCAATGTCTATACCCGATCCCTTTGATCCCCGAGCGGCTGTCCCGGAACCAATGAGTGTGTGAACCTCGTCGATGAAGAGAATTATATTACCTGTAAAGATGACATCCTTAATACAAGGTTTATGAACACCTTACTTAAGTTTAGACAAGTAAATAAATCACCTGAGTTCTTGATCTCTTGTAATAACAACGTAACGCGTTCCTCTAACTCACCCCTTTCCTTTGCACCGGCTATTAGCAAGCCGATATCTAAAGAGAGTATGCGTTTTTTCTAATCAGAGAAAACATTAGAAACTCAAAAATCCAGCAAACTGCAGTAAAATGATCAGTTCCTAAAAAAGATATTGTACCGCAAGAAAATTCGGAATATTTTCATCAGTAATGCTCAATGCCAATCCTTCTGCGATAGCCGTCTTTCCAACTCCAGCTTCGCCGAGAAGAATTGGATTACTCTTAGTTTTACGGGCAAGTATTTGAATAATCCTCTTGATTTCATTGTCCCTCCCAATTACTGGATCAATAGCTCCAGCCATAGCTCGTGCAGTGAGATCGACGCAGAATCGATCAATCGCCTTCTTTTCTGTTTAAATCATTTAGAATAATTGATTAGATCAATACCTCTTAAGCTTTGATCTGCAAGAAATTATAGCTCTTACCATTCTCATTCACAGGGGATGTAGCAAGACTAGTCGCCTTCTCACGCCGTAGAATTTCACGAGATCGAGATCGTTTTGATCTTGCAGAAGACGGTTCCCTTCCATCTTTTGCAAGCTCCCCTTCAAGTCTAGAAATCGCTACATCGACCAAATAATTCGTGTTTACGCCTAATCTGAAACAAGAACTGATCACATTAAAGCATATAAAGTTTATCTGTATGAGAATTTGTAAATGGATAAGAATTTAACTAGATACCAATTCTCACATTGGAATGAAGAAATAATTGGCTACTGAAACGTACCTTTGGAGCACAAGAGTGGCAGTGCCATCATCAACGGTGAGGAGCCCAATAGCGATATGCTCCGGTGCAATAAAATTATACCCCAAATTCTTTGAATACTCGACTGCGGCCTCAAAAACAAGCTTTGTTTTGGAAGAAAATGGCACGTCTGTAGCGGAGGTTTCTGTCTGCTGAAAAATCTGTGAGATTTTCTCTTCTTCCCATAAACTCTGAACTGTTTCTCGTGCAATATCAATATTAACGCCAGATCCTAAAAAACCATCAGGAGCATGATCTTCGGCAATGAGTCCCAATAACAGGTGGTGATTGTAGACCATATCCCTACCTAAAGCTTTAGCTTCCCTCTGAGAAAACATCACCGCCCTGATCGCTCTCTCAGTAAATCTCTCGAACATTCCAGAAACCACAGAGAACGAGGGCTTCATCACCCTCTTCCTGGGAAAAGAACATGTCCCGGAATTTCTAGACACAGAAATCCCAAAATAGGATGAAGAGCTACTGGTGCTACAAACATTTGACGGGGAAACAGAAGAAGAGGAAGTGGGAGCGAATTTAGGACAAAACGAGATGAATTTTCGGCATCTGTGTCCACTTTCGCTACAAGAATAAGGACCCAAACTCAGGGAGTAATTCACCGAAAGCGGCGACGAACATGATACATCCATCCCACAGAAATCTGGAGAATTCCCTTAAACCAGTTGAAATATGGAGAAGAAACAATGGAGAAAAAATGTAAGAATAAGATGGCGCAGGAAATGTAGAAGAATCTGCCTACGGTAGCGTGGCGTGGTAATGGAGAAACTTTGGCGTGAACAATCCAAATTATACTTCGATTCAGTCAATGAACACGATAAACTCATTTTTTGCTACTCTTCCGTCATTACAATTTTTAAGCTGTATAGGGTTCCATATTTTAGATAAAATATTGAGTTGGTTCTCAAATTAAATATGCTGTCGTGGCACATTTTAACGTACCAAATCAAAACTAAAATATCCTAATCATTATTTCTTATTATAATTTAAGAAACGATTAATTTACTAATTATAATTTTTTTACATATGAATATATATTAGTATTTTTACATGAACAATGATCATAATATAATAATTTTATTAAATATNCAGGGTTTTACAGGGTCTGACCCTAAAAAATTATTATTTTTTAAAAAATAAATTAAAATAAAAATGGGTACCGCCCAGTATACCAGTCGTACCGCTCATATCACTCTGGATCGGTACAGAATTTTGGACTAGCATGAAAACATCGATATTATTATTTTAATTTTTTTTAAAGTTAAAAAAAATAAAAAATGGTACCGACCGACATACCACCGTCTTAACCAATATGAAAATTTTATATTTATCTCTCGTTATCAGACTTTTCAGGTTAGACTAATGCTTTCATACTGACCGGTATACCGGTGGGTATGGCGAATAACGGGTGGCACCGGTATTTCGACAGGTATCGGGTTTCCTGGTCGGAACCCGAGTTTTTCGGGTCGACCAGGAAAAAAAGTAAAATAAAATATTTGTGTTTAATAAAAAAATTAAAATTCGTACATGCCGTACCGATCCGAACTGAAACGATAAGCTGGACCGGTATGAAAACATTGGATTACACTATCTTATCTTGAGGGTAAATATCTATTTTTACTAAAATCACGTTCATCATACCGCTTTTTTTACAAAACAAATTTTAAAATCATGTTATTATAAATGCATTCAACTCACCACATTTTATCTCACCACAGCTCACCGCGCTTTCTTAACGCTGTACCAAACAAGTCCATTGTTTGATCTCTCTGCTCTCTTTACATGCTCAATTGGGAAGTATGGATATCATAGAAATATGTAAAGAAACATGCATTCAACAACACCAATCAGAATGGTTACGATGAGAAGTGAAGAGAAGAAATATATCCCAGTCGTACTTTCGGAAAAAAAACTCAAGTTAAAGTCAAGTCTTAATTTTAAATTAAGATCTAACTCACATATAAACATTTATATAAACATCCACATCTATTTTTTTAAACAGTATTCACCATGCAAGTTACCCCTAATTTCAGTTCTGAGCCTAAAATTCAGTAACCAATTTCTCAATTTGGTTGCTCATCGCCTGAGAAACAATTTTGTGAAATTTATGGGAGGGTTGCAGTGTATTTTGTGTTTAAAATAAATATACGATAGAACCTGGAAATGATGACGATAATTGTTTTCATCTTTCTTCGATTTGAACCAGAGTATTGTTATTAAAATTTTGTTCTTAAGATTATTGGAAATCTGGATCAAACTTTCACAAAAAGAAACAATGTTAGTATTGAATACAATAAATATAAATCAATACCAGAAAGTTGATTTGATCTCATGTATCAAATCTGGTTGAGTGTCGCTTGTGGCACGTCGTAATGACGCTGAACTTAAGAACAATTCCGGCAAAACCGGTGTTCTCCATTTTATACAAGCAGCAAGCTCCCTTGCTCAGGAACGATAATCGTTATCGATGAACTCAAAATCAAGACATAGAAGAATCTCAAAACAAGAACTCAAAATATTCTTGTATCTTTTATCTCATTCTAACCTTACTATCCTTATTTATAAAAGGAATAAGACACAGTAAGATTGAAGACTCCACCATCATCCCAACTAATTAAGAAAAATAGAATTAGTGGAAGAAAAAATCTTATAACATTTTATTATATAATTAACATAATATTAATAAATTCATAAACCTTTTAAATACATATAGATAATATAAATATTATATGTTATTCTTTTGTTGAATATTATGTTCCATTGCATTCTATGTTCTTTGTACATCCATCTATTGAAGATCTTTTTGTGGTTTTGTCCCCCTTTTTTGGGGTTTGCCACATAAAAGTTGTTTGTCTTCGTTGTACTATATAACATAACATATAAGTTGTTTCCAAAACAACCTATTCTATTGATATCCTCCCTAAAAAAGAAACATAATTTTCAAGAATGATTAACATTTTATAAAAACGTTAGTATGGTTGTTATGGTCTAAAAAATCAGGGTGTTAACAGTCAACATGTTCGTACTGAATCGAACCGGTTTTGATCTGTTTGTTATGTGGAGAACAATTGCAAAATGTAAATAAGTGAACGATACGGCAATTTAACGTGGAAAACCCCGTAAGAAAGGGAAAAAACCACAGGACTAAGAGCGTAAATGACTCTTAGTCGATTAATCGATTAAAAAGTGAAGATTACACAAGATCAAAGGTTACAAAAAATAACAAAGGCTAAAAGCAAATGCACAGCAAAAGAAAAAACATAGTAGCAACTCGTATTACGCACGTAGAGGATCCTCTCGAGCTAATATTTAAAGCTCATATTTATAGGCATGATTGTAAGTGTGGCTTTTCTCCTGTGACCTGTGACCGCCACTTGCAAGTCTTAATGCCATCATTAAATGTGAAGTAACGCCCCCACTACTCATTAATTGTCTGTAACCACTGGACCGATCCTTAGAATTGGTCTCCGAAGGGTGATATGACAGCTGACAGCTTACCTTCGGTCATGTCAAGTATTCGGGTCTTTAGGTATTTCTCAAGTTCGGCCATTCGGGCCCCTTTATGTTATTGGGTTAAATTATGGGTACCGAGTTGCATAGATTCGTCTCTTATCACGTGGCCCGGTACAAATTAGTTTGGCTCTCCAGGATTCGCAGTATCGAGTTCTGTAGCTCCTATCAGCAGTATAGAAGCATTTTCAAAACATTGATGTAGATTAATGGATTCCATATTTAAGCCCCGTCACGAGTCTTGTTCCATATCTACTGCATAGAACATGTACAGATTCTCGATAGCTTTCAAATTATATTTACATTTGATTTAAATCGATTTACTATTTTGAAAATGACAATTTACACGTTAAATAAATTTAAATGTTATTACATATCAACACTAAAATAAATAATTTAAAAAATCACATTAAATATAATTCCGATTATATTAAAAGATAAAAATCAGATATTTTTCTCCAAACAGACAAAGTAACATAAGCTTAACAATTAACATACATACAAACAACACACAAAGCCACTAAGAAAA
>RWGZ01000980.1:152363-201548 GCA_009725065.1 Utricularia reniformis
CGTAGGCAAACATCACCCATTAATTTAGCATAAAGTGATGATGATAATCGATTAGATTGATTTTAGTATCAATAAGTGATCATGTTTTCATACCGATAAAATTGATAATACGAACTAAAAATATAATTTTAAATTTTAGTCGACAAGCGTGTGACACTATTAAGTATTCCATTTTGATTCACAATATCTATTGTATTGAATTTGTCTAGATTTTTGATTGATTAAAGTTATAAGGATAGAAATTCTAAGGTGTTGTAATGACTCATTTTTCACTTATATGAATATGATATTGTTTAATTTAGACTTAATATACATAGTTTTATTTTTTTCTATTTTTATAAAACTTCTCAATGGATTATCCATCATACCTCTACTACATGGTGAACACAGTTAACTTTCTTTTTCACTAGCATCATTTGTTATTTTGCCATAGAAAATGTGTCGTGCAAGTGATGATAAATCATTGTATTTAACATATGAATGTCTCCATTATAGCCGATGTTGGGATTTATCTAATGTGTTTTAGCACCCTTAAAGCGACAAGTTCGCCATGCATAGTCATTGACGAGGTAAGTCTCATAACTTTATAAAACTTGTAGGTTTTTTAGTTTGATCTAGATTTACCATGAAAGCTCATATCTCTTCTCTTCTGAATGGACATGAATACGTGGCCTATTCAATGACACCTTCAGTTTCATAACTTTCATAGTTTTAACAAATTATTTAATTCACAAGCTTTAATGTTTTGACAAATTTGATATTCTAAATTTGCAATATTTGACAAATAAAATTTCAAAATAACAAAATTGGTTCATGAAATTTGATTTTGACTGAGTATATCAATTGTCAAAATTGAAAACTTTGAGAACTAATTATGTCATATAAACTAAATTTTGAGGATTTAATTTATTTTCCCAAAAAACTTACAAAGTATGAGAACTTATTTTGTAATCTTGATACTTTAAGGATGAAAATTGCACCAATTATTGGATTTTGGAGATCAAAATTGTCAAAACCATGAATTTATAAGAACCGAATTTGCAGTGTCGTCCTTAAAAAACATAATTGTACATACTCCATTAAATATTTTTAAATTTCTATTTGTTAAGTTGTTAAGTTCAATGTTTCATGTTATGAGCAACTTAGTTTCCAATTAATCAATTTTGTTACTAATAATAATCTAAATCTCAAATTGAATAATCAATCTAGTTCATTTTTCAAATTATATTAGATAATGAAATACTAAAATCAAAGAAAACCAAAAAAAAACTTAAATCGAACAACACAATAAACATCCAAATTAAAACCAGTGAATTGAAATTTAATAATAGATATGATATAAATACAATAAATAATTTTGTTGAATAAGTATTACATTTTCTAACACATTTTGTCTTAATTCACGTGTTTGACTATTAAAACTTCCAACTCTAATCAGAAATATCATATAATATTAAATGTAATTTATAAAATATTATAAATTATACATAATTATCATGGAAATGTAAGAACAATCAAATTATTGACTTAACCCATGTAGGTCCGAGAATGGAAGTCAGGTCGTGATGTCGTGTATCTAGACCCGACTTGTATACTTATTTAATTTTGACTTGGTTCTCGCTATTAAGATCAAAATAGGAAACTACGTGCGATGTAAATGGCATTCATGTGAATTATAAAATTGCAATTTTGATACATTATTTAAGCAAAAATATGTATTGTATCTTTAAAAATTCAATTAAATGCATGTAAGATATTTCAACTTATTAATATAGTTAATCATTGACACTTTAACGATGCAGTTAATATTTTATATTATTATGCATAATTCTTAAACTTCAATGATCTATTATGTATAATTTTTCAAACTATAAGAGTTTTATTGTCAACTTAGTGGAAAAACATGTGTTATAATATTAGGAGTAAAAAAAACGTTATTTATAATTTTAGGTGTCAAAAATTAGTAAGTTTGAGACATGATCTTTACATAACTCGTAAATTAAGATTATTTATGCAATTTTCTCAAAAATAATATTCAAACCAATAGTTAAATATAAGATGAATTCATTGTGTAATAATATTCTCATTTTCAAAATGCTTATAGAAGATACTCTAAATTAATTGGATCCAGTTCCTGATTCGGGTTCCATTCGATTTAATTATTATTATTATTATTATTATTATTATTATTATTATTATTATTATTATTCCTAGTTGATTTGGTCCATTCAATTATGCTTTATTGTGAAGGAGAACAAGTATAATTTGCACGGACATATATTGAGCATTTGGAACAACGTTGAAGAAATAGAGATGAAGTCGTATAATTGTATTTGTTGTGAGGTGATGCGATTAAAAATTGTTTTTGAAACACGGTTCACAATGTGATTTCATCAAATGACATTTTATCATTAGTTTTAAGTAATTTTAAATTTAAAAATAATTTAATAACTAGAAAGATGAAATTTTATCATGTATGTTTTGCCAATAATAATTAGGGAAAACTATTACCATAAGATCGCAACGTTCAAATAATAACAATATATATTAATATTTAATTTATACTAAATAAAATTATGATTTTATTATACTTTAAATTTTAGATATTGTCTCATTGTTATGGGCTTAAATAGAATTCACATGGGCGGGCCCAACTTCCACCGGATGTTTCCGGTAACAGTCGCGTGTCACTCAAGCGTTAATTGCCGTTGGCGGAGCTACACGTCATCGCTTAAACTTTGGATTTTGGAAAGCTGTTAATTATATTAAATAGTATTTTATTTCACAAAATAAACGAATATTCCGAATATTAAGAAAAATCAATAAAACCAAACTCCGTGTTGAATTCTATAACACTGGAGGGACATTCTATAAATACCTGTAAACCGCTTCGCCATCTTGAAGGTTCCCTTTCTCACCCAATTCCTCTCTCAGTCGAATCAATTTCAATCTGAAAAAGTATGACTTCTGGAGTGAAATCCGGCCAGAATTTAATCCAGTTTCTGTACAGTTTCGGTGGTAGGCTTATTATTCGCTCCTCCGATGGTAAACTTCGCTACGTTGGCGGCCACACGCGCGTCCTCTCCGTCGATCGATCAATTACGTACTCAGGTGTGGTTCTTGTTTGGCTTCCTCGTTATTTGTATGTTTTTTCGGATTCTCATTGTGATTGATGCGATTCGTTTGTTGTTTCTCAGATTTGATTGCGAAATTTGTGGAATCTTGTGGTTTTTCGATGGTTTTGAAATGCAATTTGCCGAGTGAGGATGCGGATGTTCTGGTTTCGATCAAATCAGACGAAGATCTTCAAAGTGTGGTTGAGGAGTATAAGATTATCGCGCCGGGAGCGAGAATTAGGGCAATTCTTTTTCCGACTAGTTCCGTGAAGACGAAGTGTAAAATTCCGTCCTCTCCTATGTCTTGTTTTGATTTTCCTTCTGTTACAAAGTCGCGTAACGGAAACGCTCCCCCAGGCATGTACCATCGCTTAGCACCTTCTCCTTCGGCGAGCCGGTGCTTTCATCCGGCAATCGGATACCCCGTCGCCGGCCTAAATACCGCCGGTATGTCCCGATGAATCCAAATCCAGTAGTTGAGTTCATTGTTCCCCGCCGGAATCAATCGAAATAGTTTTAGGGTTAAGATTTCATCCGTTTATCCTCGTTCTTTTCTCCCGTACTCAAATTCTACACATGTAAACATCAAGATCAGAATTCTTTAACTCTGTTCCCAATTCATCCATCCTGGCCGCCCGTTTCAGTACACAATTTTTGCCCCAATTCTTTATTATTTTGATTTGATGGTGTTGTTACCAAATTGATATTGTACATTACAAAAACGAGTTAAAGATGGAAGGTAGAAATAGGTAGGTTATTCACGAGATTCATTCGAAGAATTTTGGGATCTCGGAGATTGAGACTTTTCGTATGTTGTTTTCCAAGAGTTTTTTGTGGCGCTAGCGTATACTTCCATGTTACCATTTATTGTGTGGTCCTCTTTTTCAAAATTGTACAACCACAGCCATTTCATACTTGTTAATAAATATGGTGTGTTTATTTCCATTTTAATTGTTTTGGTAAATTTGAGCGGTTAAGTTTTGTATGGTATTTTTAATCAAATTTTGAATTTTTCTCTAATATTCATCGCAAAAGTTTATAAAATTTCTTGATTTTTTGTGAATTAATTCGATGGTTAAAATTTAAGAACATTGAGGATTATTTATTAGCGATTGGACACGTAATACGTTGATACTTAAAAACATAAAAAATTGTAACGGAGACACCATCATCTTGAATAAGATTTATAAATAAAAATTTAATAAAACACAAATAGATCATATGATTAATTGTTTAAATTAAATATATAATAAGAAAAAAAAACAATTAAAATTATAAAATGAAAAAATAATTAAAAATAATAATATATATGTTATAATAATGAACATCGGTAATTATAGATCGGATACATGAAAGCATGTTCTACATATGCAAAAATGCGAATTTTTTAAAATGTGCAATGGTTACTAAATAAATATATTATAAACTTTAAAAAAAGACTAAAAATAGGGAGATATTTATTGATTCAATATTTTGTTAAACAAAAAATTAAAAATAATTGAAATATCCAATAGTAATGTAATTGAAGTGATTTAATGATAGAATTGTAGAAATAATATTTTCAATAACTAAACGCAAAATATTTTAATGCTGAGTTTCTACCTTTATTTTTATAAAACAAATGAAAATTAAAAACCTTATATGATGAATATTCAATATAATATGAATAATTAAATGTCTTATTAATTTATTGTTCAAAGTTCAAATCTTGACTGATTCATTCCACTTTGAAGGCAAGAATTTAATTTAAAAGCTCACGTAATCTGCCGCCCTTGCCCTTGTTTTTTCAAAACGTATTACTTTATTAGTCAAACAATAATTAAAATAATCCCCCTTTATTTATTTTATATAATTAATTATTCTTTTTTTGGAATTTGTTTTAAAAACAGATATCGTATCTACAGTATCAGATACTTCCCGATATGTAACTTTGTACGGGTATTTTTCTACAATTTAATTATATTTTGGGTGCAAGATTATTGGCTATTCTAATATTTAGTTCCCTTATAAAAAGTCCTCTAAATTATTAATGTAACAAAGCTGTTAATAGTTAGTATATTAACTTGTGTTCTAAAACCGGACCGGTTTTGGTCGTTCCATCCAGTTCGAATCGGACCCGGACTCAAAATCGGTCCGATTCATAAAAACAACTCACAAGTGATAGGTTTGCAGAGAAGAAAGAAATCCACCTTCTTAATTTTAAAATTATGTGGGACTCACTAATTTATTTATTTTTAATCCTTACCATTTTAAAAACTATGATTACAGTACAAAAGTTTTATTTGAAGTGTATTTAGTGTATGAAGAAATATTAATTTCAAATATTAATTTAAATTAAATTCATAAAATTATTTAATAATATATACAAAAAGGACAACTTTTCATTAATTGATACAAAGAATTATTTATATTTTTCTATATTCTTCTTTTTTTTAAATTAAATATACGAAAATTGGACATTTGTATATGTAAATTAAATTAAAAATACTAAATAATTAACATAAAAACATATCCGGTTTAGGGGTAACTACTTTTTATGCTTAAAAATCTTATACACGAGGAAGATCCATATTTGTATCTTGAAGATTTTGAGAAATTATATTATGAATATTTAAATATCATACTATCCCAAAGAAATTATAAAGATGAGGATAATATTGAACAAAATATTAATTTTGTTATTCTATTGTATTACACGAACAAGTTTTTATGAATTTTTATAATTTCATGATTTTGGTAATTTTTTTTATTAATAAAATTTTATTATTGTGATAATTATGATCACCAAAGTATAAAGATGGAAAAATCGATTTCCATACTTTGTATTTTGACAAAATCGATCACAAAAATTTAGTTGTGTATGACATAATTAATTTCAAATGTTTTGAATTTTAACAATTAAGATTTTTAGTCAAAATCAAACTTCGAGAACCAATTTTGCCACTTAGTTATTTGATAATTGATTTGTCAAATATTGCAAATTTTAAAACTAAATTTATAAAAATGTTAAAATATTGGAACTAAATATCAATGTTTTAAAAACCGGTACCGGCCGGTATACAGGACAAGTTAATTGGATCGGTATACCGGATATGTACGGGAATATTAAAATAAATTAAATTATAAAATATTCATATTTTAATTTTTTTAAACCATAACCCTACCTGATCCACAAAAAATACGACCCGACCTGCAAAATACCCGTATCGGCCGGTATTTTGGCAAAATACTGACCGAATCCGGTACGCCAGAAATTTCCGGTATAATGGAAATTTAAAACAATGCTAAATATCACCACAACATAACTTTTAATCTGCTAAAATAAACACGACTAAAATAGTGATTGCACAAGAGTTACATTCGTTTAGGTGTACACAGGGAAATTACATTTGTAAATTGTAGTAGTATACTTTCCTTTATGGGCCGAATATTTGGGCTTTGGTCAGGCCTGTTAGTTAATTTGAATTTTAGCCCATATTATATGGCCCATTTTACTATGGTAAAAAAGCCCAAGTTCTTGTTTTTGTTTTTGTTGTTCTTCTTCTTCTCTTCAGTTCTTCTTCCTCCAAATCTCTATTCCCATACCAAATCAGCGTCACAGCTCAAAGTTCGATATTAATTTTCTTCGCCATTCGTGCAGGAATTGAAGTGAATGGCGTATAGACGAAGTATCACTTCTCGAACAAAACTATTCCACCAGCAGGGAAATCAGCCAATTTGTACTTCATTTCCTCATCTCAATGGGGAAAGGCATGATCAGGAAGAACTGCATAGAAATACAATTTCGAAGATCCCTGAAACTTGCCTGTATTTTCATAGAAATGTTATCGGGTCAGTAAATAGTTTTAGTGAGGCGCACAGGGCTAAAAATTTATTTCAAGATAGAGGAATTCGTAATTCAGTAGGGTGTGGTCTAGTTTTCTATCGAAACTTCTCTAGTGGGGATGTTGCTGAAGGATCAGCAGGTAACATACCTGTTTTAAAAGATTTTTCAAATGATTTGGGAGAAAAGAGTATTGAGATCGCTGGACAGGCAGCTTCATTAGTGAATGAAGTGGCTGTTGCTGCCGCAGATTCATATTTTTCAGTTGCAGCACTACAGTATTTGATTGATTATGTGCATGTTTTTACAGGATTTGATTGGTGGGTTCATATTTTTATATTTAAGCAGGAATACATAATTTACATGATCTTTTTAGTATAGCTTTTGTCCATGCTCTGTATTTCCAGTTCATGATTAAGATCAAATTGTCATTTGGATTCAGCATTTTTGTTCATGGTTACTTTATTTGATACAAGTTAGAATTTCTGCACAAGCTTCTTAAACCTGTGGTTTCTCAGTATTCTTCATTCATTTTCTGCACTTATGGTTAAAAAATTCGTATGGATTTGCAGTTACTTAATTTACAATGTTTTGTTTAGGTGGGCTGCTATTGCTCTCACGACTATTTTTATTCGTCTTCTTCAACTTCCAGTTTCATTGCATTTGCTAAAAGTCACTTCAAAGTTAAATGTAAGTCCCGGTTCTCAATTTCTGAATTTAGTACCATTTTCGGACTTATTCGATGCTCTTTCACTGCAACTGAAAGCCTGCTATGAAATTGTTTTCTTATGCAGAAAACTATAGAAATCTGTACAGCTTTCTCCTCTTGTTTGTTTTACAGCTTATGAAACCAGAACTTGAAAAACTTCAAGTAGAATGGGAGAACAAGGTAATCTTTCTCATCATACTGATAACTATATGTTTACTCGGTCATTTTTAATACCGTAAAATGACAATGCATTATTAAGTGTGTAGTTATGAATCATAAATATTCAGCCTCTTGCTTAGGCTTGATTTTTTACCAGCTGATTGTTTAACAGGGCCTAGATATGTTTCAAAGGCAGGCACAAGTGAAAGAAATGTATAAAAAGTATGTTTCATGTTCATTCTTTCTAATCAATACCGCTGCAAACTCAATTTTGTAGTATATTGTTTGCTTTTTTAGTTCCATTTGATGCTCGGCTCGTGCATTGAAAAACTAGTATACGTCAGTTTTTTCAACTTCAAGTATAAATTATCTTCTGTAGTTTGTTTTTTGGTGTAAGATCACATTCTCCATTACATATTTTGCTTCGAATACGTCTCGTTTTCATTACATTTGTGTGTACAGATAAGAATTATGGCTGAGAATGTTCCATCTTTTAAAAATGATGGCATTGACATTTCTATTCACAGTCGAGGTAGCCATATTTGATCTTCTAGCATGTTTTTTCCTTACATTTAGCACAAAAATGCCTGTTATTAATCCAAATATTTCGAATACGAATGGTTTCGATTTTCAGCTGAATGCTCAAGAAGGTTTAGAAGGCAATCCCACTGCTGGACCAGTTAAGATGTTCTCAAGGGCGTTTGCTGCAGAAAATGACGTTTTTGGTCCACAAAGTTGTATTATTTTATCAAATTTAGTCTCTACTTTCGTTTGGTATCCATAGTCTTCATACTTTGAATATTTTGGCAAATATTGTCAACAAAGTTTCCAAATTTTGTGGCAAAACCAGTCCCCGAAATTTGAGGACCAATTTTGCCACAAATTAAATTTTGAGTACTAAATTTATCGAAGTTACAAAGTTTGGGATTAGTTTTACCAAAAATTCAAAGTTTTTGAATTAGTTTTGCTTATCAAAAACTTAGAGGTCTAGAAATTTACCAAATCATACAAAATTCGAGGACTTTAAATGTCATGTAGCTTATAAAACTAAGCACGAACTTCACTACATTTGACATATTAGTATGTTTTGGTATATGTACAGGCCATATTCTGCTACTGGATCCCCTCTAATCTTTTCTCACTGACTTATAGTTTCAGTAACGGTTATTTCCCTCGTTTTTTTCGTCGTTTTTTCATCGATGATCTGATTTTTTGATTCAGTTGTGAAACAGCCCGAGTTTAAGAAGCTTCTTGGTTTACCGATGCCTCTTTCGACATCCACAAAGAAACGAGTCTTCTCGTTCTTCCCTAAACTGAGTTACCGGTGCCGACATTGCCATTGTCTATGAAACGGAGTCTCCGATTAGTCAGAGGTTGGAGAAACAAGTGAAAGGTAAAAAGAAAGGGAAGAAAAGTTGTATATAACGAGCTAACAGAAGACATCAATGAGAAGTATTTATTCTTTAGTATTATCACCATATGCTTATAGTTAAATTAGAGAAAGTGGCGCATTCCCTCCCAAAACTTGTATACATAATTTATAATGATATATTTAATCACAAACTTTAATATTTTTACAAATTTCATCATTTAAGTTTGTAATATTTTATAAATAGTATTCCTAAATTGGTAAATCGACATATGAGATTTGATTTTGGGAGTTAAGTTAACTAAATGAGAAAATTACATAAGTAACCCCTCAATTTATTAGGCGTGTAAATGTTATGTCCCACAACTTACGAAATTGCAAGAATGATATCTAAAGTTATTGATACCGTTTGTTTTTTGTCATTGGCATTCTAGCACCCGATTTCCATTAAGTTGAAAAATGTTTTGCGTTATCATAAGTTATCCTGAAATTAGGCAAATAAGATCCGTTTGAAAAATTATACAAAATTGACCCTAATGTTCGAAAATTGTGTATAAAATATAAAATATTAACGAGTTCGTTAGAGTGTCAATGATAAACTATATTGTAAACTTAGGTGTCTTATATGCATTTAATTGAAATTGGAGGGATACAAATATATATTTTTTCTCAAAAAATATATCATATTTGAATTTTTGTAACTTGAATACCATGTCATTTATAAAGCTCATAAGTTGGGGAATCGTAGACAAACATCACACTTAACTAAATTGTCAAAATAGAAACTTTGAGAATTAGTTTTCTAAAAATTTACAAAATATGAGAATAAATTTTGTTATCTTTCATAAAATTTTAAGGACAAAAACTGTCAAATGGAGATCAAATTTGCAACTCAAAGAAGAATTCATTGTAATAAGTATTCGTTTTGTTGTGGTTTGAATTGTAGCTTTTATGTATCACTATTAACATTTTTAACCTAATCGATTTATACTAATATTAAACGATGGGTATATGAAATATTGAAAATATGCAACAAACAATATAATAGTAGAATTATTCCTAAAAAGTATAAAGCAAAAATTTAAATATTTAATATATTAAGTAAAATTATAGATTTATAATATAATAAAGTCATCAAATTAAATCCATGAATGGGTACGGATTTGGCTTAGGTAGTTGCCGTCTAAACCCATCAAAGTCACCAACGGATATGAAATTTTTTAATCTATCAAATAGTTTATTCCTTTGCATCATATATATAATTATATAAATAATATAATGTATAATAAATAATGAATTGGTACGTTTTGGTAGGTGCAACGATTGGTGGGCATGAAGCGGGTCCGCGTGGACGCACGACTGGCAGGTAAGCTACTGGAGTTAGCCTGGATCTATAAACTCACTCCCCTCACTCCGTTCATCTCCACCGCAAATTCATTTTCCGATCATCGCACCGCCGCCCTATTCAATTCCGATACTCCAAGTAAGAACACCTTCTCCTTTTCCTTCTCCCATTTTCTTAATCTTCTCTTGTCTGAAAAAACACAGTGGGAAGTGAAACTACAGTGTTGGTCGGAGATGTCCCTTTCCCTTCTCAGATCCACTTATCCAAGCCACTGCACTTGCTGGGTCACGGTAGCTTCAATTCTCCTTTCAATTTCAGTTATCAAATCAATGAAATTATTAAATGGGGTTGTGGAATTAATTAGGAATCACCGATATCGAGATTCACTTCCTTCAGATCAAACTTACTGCTATCGGGATTTACTTCGATCCCGAAATTCTGACGTGTTTACAGAGGTGGAAGGGTAAGTCTGGTGTTGATCTTGCGCAGGACGATGAGTTCTTCGATCATGTGATTGCTGCCGGGGTTGAGAAATTGATTAGGGTTGTGGTGATTAAGGAGATTAAGGGTTCTCAGTACGGTGTTCAGTTGGAAACTGCGGTTAGGGATCGTTTGGCTGAAGAGGATAAGTTTGAGGATGAAGAAGAAGAAGCTTTGGAGAAGATAACACGTTTCTTTCAGTCTATTTACTTGAAGAAAGACTCTGTTTTGACCTTTCATTTCCCTGCAACTCCTTCTTGTACCCTTGAGGTAAATATAATGGCAAAGCTCTGTTGGAATTACTGTTTTTTTCATGGTGTTTTTGTGTTCAGATTGCTTTAACGATTGAGGGGAAACAAGAGTCGAAGATTGAAGTAGAGAATAGTAATGTTGCAGAGACGATACAGAAATGGTATTTGGGCGGAAGCCGAGCAATCTCCGATAACACAATCTCCTCCTTGGCCGGAAATCTCGCCGGAGAACTCAAGTAACTTCAAGCTTTCTGGGTTGTAGTGTATTTCGTTTTCTTCATTGAATAATAATTAGCTTCTTTGGTTTGGATTCAATCATTCGTTTTTCGATTTTATTGAAACTACAAGATTATAAGAAATCAGAACAAATGTTCGAAGCCGGAGCCGCCGTATAGGCAGTTACCCAACTCCGCCGTCTGATCCATACAAACAATAGCACCCAAATCAGGGTTAGTCACCGTCTCCGGCGGAAGAACAGGAAAGGAATTGGAACTCTGTGCGAGCATCAAATCATCCGCCCGCAACGACACGTTCTTGATCAATTCTTCCATAGCCTCCGCGTACTGTTCTAATTCATCCAACTCAAGCCCATCAACAATATCATCCCACCAGAAACCCCCGTCGCCACCGCCACCGCCACCGCGAGTACAGTACCCTTGCGCTCTCTTCACTTCCTCAATCGTTTGCCTCCTCTTCTTCTCCATCTCCAATTCCTGACAAACCTCCGAATAATGCCGATTGTAATCCCGTGCCTTTGCCGCCGGAGGATGATTAGTCTCCCACGCAGCGCCATGGCCGTTGAGGAATCGCTCAACAACCGCGTCGGCCGTGGGATGCCCGAAGGAAAATACGCGCTTACCGAGTGAATGAACGATGATTGCGACCTCCGCGCCGCTGAGAATGCAGAGCTCGCTCGCCTTCTTGAACAAACCGCCGCGCCGCTTAGAGAATGTCACTTGACGGCTGCTAATGTTGTCGATTTTCTTAATGGCGATCTTTTTCCGGCCCTGAGTCATCTTCTTCCCCGTCTCCATGTTACTTGGAGAGTTGGTCGACTTAACAAAAACGCGTTTTTGCTAATATGTTGTTATTTTTAGCGTTTTAAATAAAAAAAATAACAGAATTACTTCCATATTTAAATACACAAATTTCTTGGTAATAAATATCATTGTACAAAAATAACATATTTTAATTAAGGTAGTAACAAATATTTAGCAATTTGTAATATAGTTTTTATTTTTCTACAATTTCAAATTTGATAATTAAAAATAATATTAGACATTTGAAGTTTGAACCATTAAATGAATACACAAATAAATTAGGAGTATGCGTCGATCGGGTATCCGATCCTATCATCATTTTTTTAATCAGATCCGATGTATACGGATTGGAAAAATGTTTATCAGAAACTCATATGCAATAGTAGATCGATTTGCATGGCGGTTTATAGATCGTTTTACGGATATCCTAATATTTATTTTTTAAACATAGTTGATTATAAAAAATTCACATTAATCACCAAAAAAATGTTATTTACTTGCTAAACTTACAAATTATAAAACAAAAAAATGTATCTTCATAATTTTATAATAAGGAAGAATATCTTACCTTATATAACATTTTAACTTTCCATAATTTGGAAGAAAATGAATTAGTACATAATAAACTATATAATATAAGTATAATATCGGATAGGATTTTTGAAAAAGCATATCTAATCCAAAACCATATTCGATCCAATCTCATTAAATATTTGCAGTTTGTATATCCAAAAAATCGGATCGATTACTTCGGATATTCGGATCACTAGATTTTCTTGCACACCCTTAAAATAAACAAGGGAAAGCTCATTTTTCTCAAATTAAAGGTGTGTTATGTACAAATTATGAAATGTAGAATTAGAATGTAGAATGAAAATGCATAATCAGAATTTATGTAGTATTATAAAATGAATATGTTAAACACTTTAATGAAAAAGTGTTCAGTAAAATGTAGAATAACAACTAATTTACGATAATCAAAATATAATAATGGCCCTTATATTAAATATGAAATAAAATCTCAAATAAAAATATATTTAACTATAATAAATTAACAATTAATTAGATTTTTGAAATAAATGAAAATACAATAAAATTAGCATTGTTCGATTTTCAAAAAATATAAATTTGAATTTCAGCTTCCTCAAGATATATTGGATTTACATTGATATGCTCGCCACAAATCATTATAAATTGAAATTATGATAATTTTCATGGTAATACATATTGTTCAATTGGTGAATTTTCATCCAGTTTGCCAATATTTGTTTTGTTGCATTTTTTTCAAAATCGTCCAAGTTAGACCCATCATCAATGCATCAATATATCTAACAAAATTATATTTCACCATAGTTGAAATAACTACAAATACCTAGTGGTTAAATGCAATGTTACATAACATGTCCCTCAAAATGTGAAATCGTTTTTTCCAAACTCCAAATGTTATTTCACTGACACTTCATAGGAAAGAATGTCTATAATTAAATAATTCTAGAAACTTAAAATATAGAATAACTCTTATTGCGAAAGCTATGTGTTAAATGACATGGGAGAGAAGAACTCCCAGCCCTAGAAACTTAAAAATAATGCATATAAATTTATTTATTAAAATAAGGGTATATATGTAAATGATATAATATAATGCATAATAAGTTTTAAAAATCAAGAATTGATAGCATTTTAGATTGTAGTGTAAAATGTTAAAATACATAATGCATTTTAAATTGATAATGAGAATTTAAATTGCTAATAATGTTATGTACAAGTTTTAAAAGTATATTATATAATATATAATGTATAATATATTTTAAAAATTGATGCAGAACACTATCTAAATATGTGCAAATATTATTTGTAGTTTCATTATTTTCTTAATGAATAGATATAATAATGATTCAATTTCGATAACAATTCGAAATTTCGGTGACAGAATATAAACAAATCATCAAAGTTTAGTATATATAATAGAATTAATCATCATAATTTTAAATTTTGACAAATGAGATCGTTGGCTCAAATCAAATTTCGAGATCCAATTTTATCATTTTGGAATCTGATTTACCAAATATTGCAAAATTGAAAAACTAAATTTGACAATAACCTTAAAATTTAAGAACTAAATATGTTATTATTAATTGTTATTATCAAATTTACTGAAAGTTTAAGAACTAAATGCATTATTTTACGTTCTTTATTATAGTGAAACATTACTTTACTAATGCTTAAGCTCATAGATCTAATTTAAACTAACTCAAGACAAGCCAATTCCAAGCACAAAAATCTCCGATGAACTTTCACTAGACGGAATAATGAATCGATGCTACGTTAACTCATTATAAGCAATCCACATCGTGTATTTTCGACATCATTTAGTTGCTAAATATGAACAAAATTATGTTAATGAAACAACATTTGCTGGCTCTTCATTCTATCAACACCAAATAACAATAATCCATCATTATAAAGTTCAACGTGACCATAAGCATCTCTCCCGGGAGGACACTCTAAAGCTGCTTCGAGAACTCGATGATGAACTCCATACGAATCCATTACATACCCGCCTTTATGATCATGTCCCGCAATACACACCTTTACGCAATTATACCGATGTATTAGCTCCAAAACTTCGTCGTAATTCCATAAAATTGCTTCATTTGATGATGACTGAGGTTCAAGTGGTAAATGGCAACAAATCACTACTTTTTGGTTCAAATTTGTTGCTTCTTCAAGCACATTTTTCAACCATTTCATCTGTTCTTCACTTACACCTCCATTGAACATAACGAATCGTCTTTCTAACCCTATAAGTCCATTCGGACTATTCTTGTCTGAATTCGGATTCCTCTTGTCCAAAATATCAATAGCCAATAATGTTTTAGGATGATCTTTAGGCCAACCTATAGCACTTATATCATAACCATCAAGAACAACGAAACGAAACTCGGGTACGGGGCTAAAATCGTAATATGCTTCTTCACAATGAATGTTCAATAAAGGCAATAGCTTCTCACGAGGGAGATTATAAAGGCAATGATTACCAATCAAATGATACACAGAGCCCTTAAAATCCATGAATTCTGAGGCTATCTTTTCTATAGCTGATTTAGAATGAACTCTTGGGCATAAACCATCAACAATATCACCAAAGTTTATAGCAAATTTTACCCTTTTTTCGTTCCAATTCTTCACTGCTCTTTGCAATACAAGAAGGCTATTACGGTAATATCGAGGCACACCGAGAAAAGAACGGCCGTCTGGTATATCAGCGTATTGAACATCAGATATAATACCAAAAGAAACAAGAGGCTGAGTTCCTTGTGCTGCAACTGGAACAGCCCCCTTTATATATGGCACATAAGCAAATAAAATTTCAATGTTTGCACATAAAATTAGATAAAATCTGCATAAAAAATTCACCAACAGTACACGTACTTTAGATGCATAACAAGAATGGGGTTTTGTTAGATAAAATACGAATCCCAATTTGCATCACAAATTCACCAACAGCACGTATTTTAAATGCCTAAAAGCAATGGGGGTTTTGTCCCAAAATCATCAAACCAGTGCATTCAATATACAGAAGCGTAGTAGAACAAAACCCAGATCAAATTGTAACTGATGTAGCGAAAAGAAGTCATTACATGATCGATAAAAGGAAACATATCGATATTTACCATATAAATTCAATTGACGAATATGGAGCGGGTGGATATTCTTGAAGAAGAAATATGGCGCAAAGATGAACTGTGGATTTCTCGGCTCCCTTTGAAATTGAAGACCGAAGGAAGAAAACGAAAGAATAAGGAAAAATTGGATCTTTTTAATAAAAACTTCCCAGGAATCTTGGACTCTAAAACGACGGATTTCCAAAGCCCGGTTTCAAATTATAAAGATATCGTAAAAATATTAAATTTGATATTTGTGATTTTTATTATGCAATTATATTTTAATTATTTTTAATTATATTTCAGTTTAAAATCTAAATAATGAAGCCATATATTATGTAACAAAATAATTATGCCCAAATTAATCAATGAATTTGAGTTTGTTTTAAATTTGAGATGATCGATACTTGATTAATAGAAGTTCAAATCTCATTTATACGGTTCTAAACAATATTTTCATACCGATCCAGATTAATCGATATCAAAATTTCTTTTACCTTTTCACATTAAACTCGAAATAATTGAGAACAACGTCTTTACATTATTTCAAAGTTTGGGTTCAACCAAACCGGATCGAAGGCAACCTGTGCCTTCAAGTATCTTATTATTACAGAAACTAAGAAAAAAGACATGTACAAATCTAGCAAACACCACTAGATTTCTTGTCCGAAACCCTTCTTCTCCAGTAGCTGAAAATATCCTTCTCAACTTCTTCACTCACAATCTTCTTCTTCCTCTCTACTTCTGTATTAGTTTCAATGGACGCCTGGTGCAGTTCATTAACAACTTTCTCAATGTCAAAAACGAGCCTCTCAGCCAAACTACGACTAAAGTCTTCCCTTATAACAACACGAAGAACCGCAATGTTTTCTGCATTAGCCGGCATTGTATAAGCCGGAACAATCCATCCAAATCTACGTAGAGATTGGGAGATTTGGAAGACTGTGAAATGGCTAGTGTCTTTGAGGGAAAACGCTACTAATGGAACTCCATTGTCGTTGGAGAGTATGTTGAACAAGCCTGTTCTTGCTATTCCTTCTTTAAGAACCTTTGTGTTTTCCATACAGTTCTCCATTATGTTCTTGTACCCCTTCAAACATCAAGAGATTATAAATGATAAAACTACGCATTCAATCCCTATTTTTGCGTAATTTGATCCTAATTATCTGTACAATATATTTAGTCTACAAATTTTCATGGTTTTGACACATTTGGTAAATCGGATCTACAAATTGGAAAAACATATCATCTAATGAATTATTTCAATTACCAAAATTGAAAAATTTTGAGAATTAATTATGATATTCATATTAAACTTTATGAAAATAATATTTTTAATTCTCAAATTTTCCTAATTTTAACAAATTTGGTCCACATAGTTTGTAAAGTATAATTATGACATACACACTAAACTCTAAACTTTTTGTGACTAATTTTTTCAAAAATTCAAAATAAGTGGACCAAGTTCACTATTTTCATGCTTTATCATAATTATCACCATCATAAAACTTTACAAACGAAATCGATCAAAATCATGAAACTATAGAAACCAATAGAGCATCTTTTATATAATCGAGTTTGCATATGAATTATGCGTACCTCGAAACCGAGTCTTATGAACTGATAATACTGTGCTATGATCTGTGATGACCCTGAAACTCAACCAACATACATTTTTTAGACGAAAAAAACCGAAACGGAATGTAAACGAAACGAACCTTTGGAGAAGTTAAGAGTGAAAGTTGGCTGATCAGAGCCAAGATAATTGATATGGAAGATAAGTTCCTCAGGCAAATCTCGTTTGCTTCTCCATATTACCCATCCTACACCAGCATAAACAAGGCCATACTTATGACCACTAACATTGATACTTTTCACTAAATGTAAACGAAAATCCCATTCGAGTTCCGGATAAAGAAACGGTGCGATAAATCCTCCGCTAGCAGCATCGACATGAATCGGGATTTCCCATCCAGTTTCATTGTTCTTATTGTTTAAGAGATCATTCAGAAGCTTCACATCTTCGAATTCACCTGTAAGTGTTGAACCAAGTATTGCTGCAACACAGATTGTATTTTCATCCACTAATTCTACTGCTTTAACTGGATCCATAACATAATATCCTTCTCTTAGTTTCACTTCTTTTAGTTCAACCTCAAAGTATCTAGCGAATTTCTCCCAGCAAACCTAAACCGCCATTGTTAAACCTTCAGCAAACAGAGAAGAAGGAAAAGGAAGGAATACCTGGACATTAGCTCCAGTGACAATATTTGGCTTGTCAAAAGGTTTCCCTGCTGCTTTCCTCTTTGCTTGCCACTTTCTTTTGAAAGCAAGACCAGCAAGCATTATTGCTTCTGATGATCCAACTGTACCTACACCGATAGCCGTTTCCTCGTCTCCGACCGGAGCATTAAAAAGATGAGCTATCATGTTCACACACCGATTCTGCATATATCAAGATCAATATCATAATTGAAATATGAATCTACCCATTCGACTATTCTAATATGATTCACGCTAGGCTCAATAGATCTTGAATTTCAAGGGAAAAAATGAGTTAAATGAAGTAATCAAGAAAAAGGGGGAAGACCTGGAGTTGAGTGGTAACAGGATACTCATCCATATCAACATAGTTTTTGTTAATGGAGTCCATGATGAGTTTATCGCACTCAGGCTCCATCCAAGTAGTAACAAAGGAAGCAAGATTCAATCGAGGGTTTCCGTCGAGCATCAATTCATCTTTAACAATCTGATAAGCCGCATCCTTCGGCATCGAACCTTCTGGAATCTTGAATCTATCAAAATAAAATCAGTAAATATCAAGGAGAAAGAATGAATCAGCGTCTGTAGTAGTACCTGGGGAGTGAAGATCGGAAGTATCTGGAAGCAAAAGGAGAGGCAAAATTCTGGTCGGAATCGGAATTTGTGGCGGTTATCACCATTTTTGCAGCTTGGAGCTATCACGATAACGACACACAGAGGTGTTAATGGAGAAATTTATATTCCAACACCACCATGCACCGCCTCATTTTTGTTTAAAAATAAAATATTGTATAATTTTTTTAAAATAAACATTGAGTATATAATATATCGAATATTATATACTTTATAGGATTATCAAATATTTGTTAAATCTATGTTGTTGGTATCGCTATTAAAATATTAATTAAAGTATCTTTTACTAAAAAACATTATTAAAATATTTGTATTTTTAAAAATTACTTATACTTTAATATAAATTTAAAAAAACATATCATCGACTATGAATGGATAGCCTAGATCAAACAAAATGAAATGGATTTTAAAACAATGTGTATATTGGATGATTTTTCTTCTATTTATTTTTTAATATATTATTTTTATATTTTCAGTTTAAAATTATAACTTCTACATTTTTAAAGTTAGATATTAAATACAAAAATTATGATATTGAATAATTTTGTAGAATCAAATATATATTTATCAATAAAAACCAAAATGACTTAGATGGGAAGACAACTCAAATATAAACATTAATTTGAATATTTTTTATACTATTTTACACCAACATGAATAAACCTAGGTTGTACGGGTGCGGGTGCAAGGATGAGGAGTGCGCAAAATTTTACGAATCCAATTAAAGGTGTGCTAAGGATGCGCTAATTTAAATTAATTAAAATATATATTAAATTATCTGGTAAACGCAATTTCTAGTGATATATATGTATATGTAATATAAAAATATCGTCAAAACTCAAACATTTACATAATGTATAAAACTATGCAAAACTTTATAGAATACGACATACGAATATCAAAATGTAAGATTCGAGCAAGATCATTTTTTCTGTATTTAATATATCAAAAGAATGTTTGTATAGCCCAATACATAAGATCATTCGTCAAATTAATTACTCATGATATCTCATATTCAATATGGAATACGCATTCTCAACAAAAAAACGACTAAAACATCATTTGTTAAAACTTCAATGAGAAAATGACAAACCTCTACATTTGATAATTTTAAGTCATTTATATCATTATTGCATAATGTTAAATATTTTAGTTTGAGTTTCTACTTTACCGAATAAATTACATAGTTCTAAAAGTAAACCGATTATGTAAAAAAATGGACACGTTCATTACAATTAACGAATTAAATATCCTAAAGTAACAGTATTAAAAATAATCTAACGAACCCGGTAGGATTAAAAAAAAAAAACACACCCAATAGAGATTCGTGCACCCCGCACCGGGTGCGTTGGGATGCGTTGCAAGGCACGCACCCCACGAATCCGTGCAACACAGGAATAAACATAACCGAACACAAAACACACGGTTCAAAATACAAATGAAAAAACATATAGAAATACAAACAAATTATTCCATTCAAATGACAAATGGGGAAATATATACCTTGATCGATGAGATACACAAAGCATCAAACGAATTCACCCAAATCTAATTCACTTTCATAATAAGACAATGAAATAAATTGGCACAACTCAGCCAAATGCAAAGAGAGCTCGAGGCACCTCGTAAATTTCGAGCACATTAGAAAATATTGGAATTATAGAGTCTGATCGAAATTACAACGGGAGAATGTGAACGTACGAGATTAAGGGGGATACCACACCTTTAAAACACTTGATCAAACATTCTTGACTCTTATAAATCTAATCAATCTCGCTTCTCTAACTAATATGAAACAAATTCAATAGAAAACAACTAGATTTCCATAAATATATCAGAATGCAGAATTTAAAGAATTGGTTCTCTTTAATAATACTTGCTTAGCTTCATTAACCTTAGAAGCAAGATAATGGCTTCCACCTGCATCAGGATGATTAGCTATCATCACTCTTCTATGAGCCTCTTTGATCTTCTCAATAACCGTGTGTTCTCTGCTCAGATTCAAATGTTATATCGCTAAATAAGAGGATCATTTTATTGCAGTAAAGATGGATAAATCGATTCTACCTTACTCCGAGAATAAGAGCTGCTTCTCGTCTTGTCATGACTGTTTCGAATCCACCGGGATAAAATCTGCGTAAACGAGGAGCTAGAGGGCGTGCTTTATATACTTCCCATGCTCTTATCAAGTATCTTGCACCTAATGCAGCAGTTCCAATAGCAGCTCCAGTTACCGCGATTGTTGCCTTAAAGGGAAGGAAACTCAAGTTACCATCACAAATAGCAGCGGAATATATCCGACAAATACGAAATTTTCTAGTGATGAGTATGAGAAGACATGGCAAGGCGAAAACAATCAACTAAGATCATAAATAGCAGTAGAATATATCCGAAAAATACGAAATTTTCTGGTAATGAGTATAAGAAGCCATGGAAAGGCGAAAACAATGAACTATGATCACAAACAGCAGTAGAATATATCCGAAAAATACGAAACTTTCTTGTAATGAGTATGAGAAGGCATGGCAAGGCGAAAACAATGAACTAAGATATAATGGATCAACATAATAATGTGGAAAACAAGCCTAAATTTAAGCATTGAGATCTTTGAAAATGGATAAACAAACATCAAATGAATTAGGGCTTTTTGTCTAATACGTTTCTCTGTGGAAGGTGAACAAACTTTGATGAACAAACAAATACAAGGTTTTCCCTTAAATTATCCGTTCTTATAGCCCTCGATTCAAAAGATATCTAATCAATTCAAAGAATTGGAGATAAACAACCGAGATTGGAAAAAATACCATTTGATGGTTCTGAATCAATAACACCAGAGAATGAATCGAAATGCCCTCCGCTCAAAAATCTGAAACAAGGCGAAAACAATTAGCATCCTGAGAAAAGAACACAGTCGGAAAAGAAGCTTTCTTTACCGAGGAATTTCCAAATCCCACTCAATGGAAGAGATAAGCGGCCCTAACAATGAAAAAAAGTTCTCTGCGTCTTTATTCTGAATACTGCAATTTCATGGCTTGGTACACAAGAAACCATATTGCGTTTCGCGGCGACAAATTAGCAAGTCGGGCCTTCTAGAAAATCCATACAGCTTCTAAAAGCGTGCAAGTCAGGGAATTTTTTTTAATATTTTTTTTAAAAAATACATTAATATCTACAGAAGGGAATTTGCAGCACCATTTCCAGTTCTCAGAATTACCAGTAAAATTGAATGGGCCTAATTGGGCCATTACATTAAAGCCCATTTTACGATTTCTATTAAGATTTTAAATCGGAAAAACCAGAAAAAAACCGACCATTGAACCGTCTTTTATATGTTCTTGAAACCCGATCAAGAAAACCACCAATGTCTTTTATTTTGAACCAATCAAAATGATGCATTTGTGAAATATGAATAAATGTAAAATATCAAATTAATATATTTATTGAATTGATTTATAAGAATGATTGTAGATAATTAAATTAATTTATTCAATTTTTTTACTCTATAATGAACTTGATCGATGAAAACTTGTCCTTATCATCAAATTTCACAACTTTTGAATAAATGAATTTTATTTCGACCAACAAAATTTAGAAATTTAGCAATCATTTAAAACACTGATATAATCTGATAAATACAACTCGGATCCAAGATCGATATGTACCCACCCATATACCAAAAGTACGGGTCATTAAATTTGGCTAATTAAAAAAATGTCAAATATTGAAATATGGGTAATTAAATTGTCAATTTACTAGATATATGGAACATTTGCTCAATGAATAATTTGAGAAAGGAGTTGGCCTTATGGTATCTAAAATAATAATATTTTCCAAAGTCAAAAGTATACAAAATCTAATGTACCAAAACGAATCATCAATAAATTGAATATTAATTTGCAAGAAGTCAAAGTTCATACCACTTGCCATTTAATAATATTTTTTAATATTATAATAATATTATCTAGTTTTAGTTAGTATTAGGGATTAGGGTTTAGGATTGACAAAATATCACAAATGCAAATTCTCAAACCATGTTTTTTTAAAAAAATCAATTTCCAAATTATATAAAGTAATTTTTTTTCAATATTATTTGATTTGAATCAATGCATACTAATATACTAATAAGGCTCGTAATTTTTATAAGTCGATTCCTTGATGAATTGACCTATAAAGTATCATGTATCCAATTTTTAACCTGATAGGCTAACCCGTTGATAAGTTAGAAACTCTTGCTAACTTTTGAGAAAACTCGTGCATATCCTATCGAAGAGAGCTCAAAATCGAGCACTCAAGAACATTTTTATGCAAGGATTATTCAGTGTAAACATATTTAATAACGATCAATGTTTCTAAAGTATAAGATTTGGTGCTAAGACTTATTTTTTACATTAATATAGTCATTTTTGATTTTTTTAAAAAATAAAATTTAGGGTAACAAAAAATATTGTTGGACCCTAATATTATATAATATTTTTTTGTTGTGAAATTTATTGAGGCCTAGGGCACCAAATAAAAACCCTATAAATTTTACCAATTAATTATTTTTCCATGATTTACTTGTGAAAGTGTCACAAACAATATTAACAAATCATAAATTCATTAAATATATTTATTTAATTATTAAACATTCACCATTATTATCAATTACATTAAAACATTACTTCTCTAGTACATAAAAAAGAATAAGACTTTGATAGCATATCATTACATCCCATGCATTTTAAATTTCACATATATTATTTTATTAAAATGGAATATAATTTAAAATTTTAAAAATAATAAAATATAAGGTATGATATCATTCTTAAAGGGGGATTAAAAATAAAGAATATTTGTAGAAAACATCCAACTTATTTGAAAAAGACATTCAAAAGTATTTTTTAGTAACCCTAATATTGAAATTTTCAAAAATTTAAATAATATACCTCCAATATATGGTTTTAAGTTTTAAATATTTTTATTTTATCTCATTATATTAGTAATGAAACAGCGGTGCAGTAATCGTGATTTCATAAATAATTATTTTGTAATTATTTTTAATTAATTGTGTATCGCTAACAAATTATATTTTATATTGATTATGATAAACTAGTTATTTAATAAATTGTTTGAATATAATAAGTTATTGATAAAAATATTGATAAAAAATATATTTTATATTTTATAAAAAATAAAAATAAGTTATTGATAATTTATTATATTTTATATTGATAAAAAATATCAAAAAACAAACATTGACAAAAGTGAATCATCTAAATCAACGATCTTCTTCAATCCTCGCTAGTGCAATGCGATCACATATTTCATTCCTAACTCGAATCATGTAGTTATCGTGTATAAGTTTAACATCTACATGTGATAGGTCAACGTGAATTTGTACTTCCATATTCCGATCGTATTCCATCTTTACAAAATCCGGATCCTCTTAAACAAATTAATATAGACAAAAATTTTAAACAGATGTAATAAAAATTAATATTAATATTAAATTAATTTTGCTAAACATTAATTATGAACTCTAATTTTAAAGAAGATGTACAATGGTCATTAAACAACTGTGTTCTGTCCACCATTGCTTCAAATGTACTGTCACTTCACAAACATTTTTCATGTTTGGTTAAAATGAAAAAACTTGCGGCACGTTCAGCTCACCAAACGGTGAAGTGCAATTCAAAACATCACCATTATATTTATTTGTTGTGAAATTTATTGAGGCCTAGGGCATCAAATAATAACCCTATTAATTTTACCAATTAATTAATTTTCCATGTGTTAATTGTGAAAGTGTAACAAACAAACACATATTATAAGATTTAGTGCATTCATGATTGCTTTTGTTGCAATTATTAAAGATTAAATAATCATAAATTCATTAAATATGTTCATTTAATTATTAAACATTTCACCATTATTATAATTAACATTAAAAGGTCACTTCTTTAGTACATAAAAACATTAAGGTTTTGATAGCATATCATTACATCACATGCATTTTAATTTCCCTTCTATTATTTTTTCAAAAATGAAAATAATAGTTTAATTAAAAAATTTAAATATAATGCATGATGTCATTCTTAAAAGGAGATTCATAAAGATAATATTTGTAGAAAACATTTCAACAACTTCTTTGAAAAAGACATTCAAATTATTTCTAACACCCTAATAGTAAAATGTTTTAAAATTTTATTTTACTATTGATTGAATCCCATCATTGTATATTTATCTAGACTATAGTTTATTACTTGTTACGAATTGAGATCGTGATAGTCAATCAACTAAGTCGGCATGATAACCATCTCGAATGGAAGTCATACTGGTCAATATCACTTATACCGGTCGTGATCGGTACGAGCAATTGTAACGATATACCGTTGGTATATTTGTAATATATCGGTGTAACGATAGCGTTCGATATTTACCGGTATACCAGACGATATACCACCCGTATGACTTCCATATTGAAAATCACATTTAATCTAGGTTACAAAGAAACATCGATTTGGTTTGTCGTAAGATTGTCAAATAGACTATAAGTGAAGATTTTCTAACATCGTTTGTTGATGACCAAAAGAGGTAGATATCATCAATAATCGGTTTGCTCAGTTCATATGAGCGATCAAAGATACTAATTGAGTACAAGTGGAAATCGAATAACTATCAATCATCCTCGTCGGCGAGGATGACAAACTTATAAGCTAATCAAGGATAATCAATTTGATTTGTCGGTATGACCAACTAGAGATCGAAAAAATTAACGGTTTAGTCGTAAAGTGATCGAAAAAATGGTGTAGATAATCGATTTGATCAATCGAAATAACCAACCAAGAGTATACATATTAGACTATGATTGTGACTAGACAAATATAAATGTGTTATGAAAGTATGAGAAAGGTATTATGAAAAAAATTGAAATAAACTTTTTTGTTTTTTAATATTCAAGTTCATCTCGAAATGGAATAAGTTTGATTGGAATCCTACTTTTGAGTTCGATGATAGTACTAAATACTATAATAATATATTAAATTGCAACTCCACTCGAGTATCTTGAAGAAGTTTATAAAGAATCGACGAAAAATTAAGTTTTTATCTAATCGAATGTGCTCGTATCTTTTGTTCATAAATTAATAAGAAAATTATTATGACGACACATAATGTTTAAAATAGTATAAATCTATACAGTCAAAGTTATTAAATTGTTTTTTCACCTCAAGTTTTAAAATCATTCACAAATATCTCTCGAGTGAATAATAGTGATTTTTGTAAATAATTTTACAATTGTATATTATTTTTAAAATTTTCAAAATCGTATATCATTACATATTTTTAAGGTTAAGATAGCAAATATAAATTATAAATACATTTATATTATTAACAAATGTTATGGTCAAATATTAACGATTTTAGAACTTCGTGGATCAACCATACAATTTTTAAACTTAAACGGTATTTTATTTACAACTTAAAAATATAGAATACAACAATAAGTATTATATCAACTTCAATAATTTTGTATGCAATTTATAAAATTGAGAAAAATGTATTTACATTATTTTAAATTTATAAGGTATCGAAAAACAAGACTCATAAATTAATATAAGATATTATTATGTTAGTGATAAAAGGGTACGTACATGCAACCGTTTGACCTTCGTTAACAAAGAATCTTGGTTATTATTATTAAATACTTGACGCGGTAAGGGAACCGAATGGACCAGAACTAGCCGTAGCCTTAGACTAGCACTCCAAAAACACCAACACCACAAAAATATCCGCCGGAATCGCCTAACTCCGGTGGCGGCGGCTAGTCAGTATTCATTACTGTTCATCACTGAGAACCAAATGCCGCCGGCCCCCAGTACCTTAACTAATTGCGCATGTCTTCTATTATTATTTATATTATTCCAAAATAAATACAAACTAAAAAGGCAAATAACAGAGTGTCAGGTCCATTTGTTTATTTATTATTATTACTTATTACAATCTTCCCTATTTTCTAATTTAATATATTAAATAATTTTTGTTTGACTTTCCAAACATTTATTCTCATTTTATATTTTATTTCAAANGGACTTTTTGTTAACCTTTTTTACCTTAATTGATCTTGCTTAACTTCAGGCAAACCGGGCAGCTTCAGGTTTTAAGCGCTCATCACCAATCCGGAGGGGTACGCTAATTTTATATAAATCATATTTTCTTACTGTGTATTAATCTCTTCCTTTTCTCTGGTTTTCTAGGAACGTTCTGTTTCTACAATCCTCTATTTAGTTTCTTTACAAGACCTCACTAACTGCCCTTTCAGAGTCGTAGATGAGATAAATCAAGGTTCCATTCGGTTACTTCAATTTTCTTTTTTGAACTATAGTGTTATTTCATATATATGTTACCTTATGAATAGGGTATTCTTAAGGTACAAATACCGAATGATCCGGCCTCAAAAGGGGTCCTAACGCATTCAGTTATCTTAAGTCTATGTAGTTTTTCTTGTTCTTTTATCCAATTATATGTCAATGTTTGCGTCTTTTATCCAATTATATACCAAACAAGGAAGTCATACCGATGGTATACCGATCATACATGTAAATATATGTGACCAACGATATATCGGAAAAATCGGTTTTACCTATCGTGATCGGTACTGGCCGGTATGACTTCCTTGATACCAAAAAAGCATTGAATTTGGTTCCTTTGAGTTACTTCAAATGATCATATGAAAATTCCAAGAAAATCTTGAATCTTTTTGTCTTGTTGCAGGAATGGATCCAATAAACGAAAGAAAAATGTTTCAGCAATTAGTTAGAGCAGCCAGCCAACCTAATACTCCACAGTACGCTACATCTTTTTTCATCTCCTAAACACAGTTTACGTATTAATGTTCTTCGTTTATCCATCTTTGAACAACGAACCACCGTTTGTTTACTCGTTTTAGCTCGTAGGTTCTTCATTTGTTTCTCAATACTGCATCTCAAGATATCCTAAAAACACCATACCATTTTAACATGTACATTTATATAGCAAATTTCTCATTGTTCGCAGGTGTTTCTTACTGACACCGAAGCTGCTTCCGAATCTAGAATACAGTGAAGCTTGCAGCATTCTAACAGTGATGAATGGGCCTTGGATTGAGCAACCATCAAAAGGTTTTGCTGTCTGAAAGTTTGCTGTAATATTCGTTAATCTTATTTTGTTATGTTACTGCAGTGTGGGCTTGTGGAGAAAACTGGGGATCTATCGCAGTTCCTGCTGCGGAAAACCAGTGTTAAGAAGTTGTCTCCATACTTGAAAACGTAACAAATCTCTCTCCTTTTTTGTTTTCATTGAATGAGTGTATATTATTATGTGAAGTTATTGGTGATCTGTTTACATGTGCTATTGGGATGGACCCAAATTTGTTTATATATCGAGAAAATGACATTTGGTCGTTTCAAAAACCATGTTTATGTTATTTGACATTTCCAACTATAAATGATATTGTAACAATTATGGATTTGGAAGGGTTGTGCACTGCCAGATGCGGTGAACAAAAATGAGAAAATTCATTTCTACGTTAGTACAACTGCAGAAAACAACGGTGAATTCATAGTTGATTTAATCCAACGTCCACAAGAATGTACCTATCAAATATCAATTTATCTCGGTAAATTATAGTTAAATTTTTTTAAATATTTTAATCAAACATTTCTTATATTCTATCAATTACATATTCATTTAAAACAATATGTACTGCACATGATCATGATTTTTATTTGAATCAAATATTGCCATTTGGAATATTTAAAACAATAATATGCATAGTCATACACTATACATATTATTGATTTGTAAATGAAATCATCAGAACCTTTCAAGTTTTTTTTGTTAAAATTGGTTTCCATAATTTATAATGATATATTAGTTCATAAACTTTAAAGTTTTGTTAATTTAGTTCTCCAAATTTACAATATTTGGCATATCAAATCCTCTAAGTGGTGAAATCGATCGTCGAAATTTGAAAACTTTGAAATCAAATATATTGCTGTAGGGGGTATTTTGTCAAAACTTGTGAGGTAAAAACTTAGTTTTGTTATATTCATACTTTGAGAATTAAAATTCTCAAAATCATGAAACTATGGGAATAAAATTTACGACTCGCCCTTGTATTTTTTTTTGTGGTATAGGTAGATTGCAATGGACTCGTTCATCCAATTCTAGTAGCAATGTGCTTCTAAAACTTGAGTTTCTTCGAACTTGCCTGATAGAAAGATTTTTTGGTATATCTTACCATTTTAGGGCTGGAAAATGACTTAATGCAATTTTTTTCATTTTGAATTGAAATTTCGTTAGTTGGTACCACTTTTTTATATTATTTTTTTAAAAAAAATTATATTATAAGCTTGGGTTCTGTTCGGTATTAGATAAAATATTGGTACCACATGATATTTGATATATAAGCTATTATACGAAACGAGATTTTCGAGATCCAATTAAAATCATGAATATTTAATTAGGTTCTACAACAGATTGTCATACCATTTACAAAACGTTCATTCTAACATATAACCGAAAATGTCATTTAATTATATCCTTTTCATTAAGAGTGTTATTAATCTTTCATCAACGTGTTAAAATAATATACTAATGATATATAACATCGAAAAAAAAATTTGTTAAGTAAAAAATCCTAAACAAAACAAAGGGTAATTTTTATTGAAGCAAATTTAACTACCGTTTAGTAAGCTAATATAAAAATGTAAATCTTGCATGTCATTAATTAGCTATTTGGATAAGCGTATTAAGTTTATTATATATGAGTATATTCCATTAAGATCATATAATAAATGAGGATAAAGATTAATAAAAGCATATGATTGAAAAAATAATGATCTTAAAAATGTACGAGTACCATAATAACTTTAAAAGAATTAAATATTATGCCAATAAATGTTAAATTTATTATTGTATTAAAAAATATTAATTCATATTGACCAGTCAAATTGGATCCGATTTGACTGGTCCAAATATTACATCTCAACAGTTCCAAGATCAAAATGTAATTTCCATTAAATTTCACTAATTATATTAATACCAAGTTAATTTCAATTAACATGCACTCATTGCATGTGGCCCCGTCTCTTCGATTAAGCGTGGCCCCCACGACGCACTAACATGACATGTATATGTCCAAATCATGTCCCTTCACCGAACAATTCTATTGGACGGTGTATTCACGCGCTGTTTTAAGCGCGTGATATTATGTTAGTTGGCTATGTTATGTAAAACTTAAGGCGGAAAATCCTCACCTTGAAGATGGAATGAAATGGAAGTCTCTTCTTCTTGTTGAGTTGTTCTGGTGAATAAAATAAGCCAAGCCCTCCATGTTTGCTGAAGAACCTGTATGTATTGCTTTCTTGTTTGATCTTGAATCCCAGTTTATGGTTTAAACTGTTAACCTGTGCAGAGAAGAAGAAATGAAGTGGAAGGGATGAAGGATTTAGAAAGGGATGATTTTTATAGAGAAGATGTATTAAAGATATCGAGAATGCAGAGATTGAGTGTTACTAACCCTTTGAGACTTGTCATGGAGAATGACATTAGGGTTGCGTCTGCTGCTCCAAATACTCCACGGGATGTCACTGCTCCTGTCCCTGCTCCTGCTCCTGCTCTACAAGTAAATAATAGCAAGTTTAGGTAATCTTAATTGAATACCTTTTTGAGAAAGATCTTGTCTTGTGTGTCTTTGTCATTGTATAGCAAGAATTGCCTGCTGTTTCCCTGAACTCAAGATGCTACACAGACAAATTCTCCTTGTTTCTGTTCATCCTTCATATGGTTTCTGTTGTTGGGTTGGGTTCCTTTTTGATATTCAGAGGAATCGAAGGATTATTGCAGCAAGAGAGGAGTAGAGAGCAGCGGCTGTTGAGGTATTTTCTTCCTCAGGTTGAAGTTGCATCTCTTCTTAGTGTGGCATTAGCATTCATATGGCAGAAAGCTGTGAGAGTTTGGCCTAAATTCATGGTTCATTTCATCATATGGAGCTCTTTTCTACTGAGTTTATCTGCAGGGATTCTTCTCATATGCTTCGAACGTCCAGCAACAGATGCTGTTGGTGCTCTATTCATTGCATTCTCCATTGGAGATGGACTATATGCTTGTTGGGTAACACAAAGAGCTGGCTTTTGCTCCAAAATATTCATCAAAGCTCTTGAACCAGTACCTAAATTCAGAGACTTGAACCATCCAACTTATTACATGCTTGGAGCAGGATTCTTGTGGATATCTTTGTGGATTCTTGCTGTGATTGGATCATTGAGCTTCTACTTCCCGCCATTGATCATAATAGCATTGATTCTCAGCCTGGCTTGGATGGCAGAAGTGTTAAGAAATGTAGCAAATGTAACTGTTAGTAGAGTAATTGCTCTTTTTTACTTCGGAAACATTCAGTCGAGCACAAGTTTCTCATTCCAAAGAGCCTTGACTTTGAATCTTGGTAGTGCAAGTCTCGGATCACTCCTTGTTCCTACTATCGAAGCCCTACGTATTGTAGCCAGGGGACTGAATTTGATCGAAGGAGAAGATGAATTCATGTTTTGTTGCGCACAATGTTGCCTCAATGTCATGGAATCCATCTTCCGGCGAGGAAATGGTTGGGCATATGTTCAGGTAAATCAAATTACTAGTAACAGTCTCTGTAAATCCAGTAATCCGACGGAATCTTTGTCTAGATTGCTGCATACGGTAAAGGATTCATAAAAGCATCACAAGATACATGGACGCTATTCCAAAATCGAGAAATTATTGAAATCGTGGATACCGATATCACGAGTGCCGTTTGCTTCCTCACCGGAGTTTGCAGCGGTTCCATTTGCACTATCGTGGTTACCGCCTGGACGGCGACTGCTTACCGTGGTTACATGGCTGTCCTCGCCGCACTTGCCGCCTTCATCGGTTACCTTATGGTAGGTCATCGGAATCAATATTTTCCGAATTATCGATGGAATTGATGAATTATCAAGTGCGTTGTTGTTGGTTGCAGACGAGAATCGCCATGGCGCTCCCTCAAGCCTGCGTTGGCTGCTATTACGTCTGTTACGCTGAGGATCCAGAGAACCGGTTGTTCGACCGGACTATGAAGGACCGGATGGACATTCTGAGAAACACTTCAGCCCCGGCCTTCCCACGATGAATCTGGTTCTTCATAATCTCTTATTTTTTTTAAAAAATAAATAATATGATATATTGTATAATTTATTTTTTAAAAGTCAAGTAAATCATATATATCGTACTTTTTTAAATAAAAAAATTAATATATACATATTTTCTCCATTATATTTCAATATCCACGATGATTAAATTGTTTTTAGCAATATCATATATATGTTCCGTACAAAATACGCCATTCAATAATATAGCTCAAAATTACAATTCTTTCTTCTTTTAGAAAAACAGGGTATGATGTGATGAGATTATCATGATAATTATTTTGAAAACATTGTAATTTTAATAAATTATTATTTTGACTTTTCTACACATTTATTTATTTAAAAAGTAAAATAAAAATTTTCTATGTTTTTAATTCGATATTCACAAATTCTTATGTATATCACCTTGAGGCATTAATTTTTACAGACTTAAAGAATTATAAAAATAATAATTACCATTTAATAGGTAACACAATAATCAAATAATGAACATTAAATGAAAAATAAATACATTTTATGAAAGAAAATTTGACCCACTAAATAAAAGGGAAAAATTTTGTCATATCATTATCAAAATGAATTCATTTAAATTTATCAGTACTTTTTATAATTGAATTTTTTTATTACGGACAAATTTTTATTTTCACAAATAACCGTACTTTATTTTTTAGTTAATCGTGTCAAATACTTTATTTTATAATTAATTGTCATAATTTATTTTATAATTATTTTTTCTTTTATTTTATTGCATAATATTATCAATACTTTATATTATATAATTTAATAATATAATACATATATTAATTAATAATTTAATTATAAAATAAGGTACATATTTAATTAAGTAAAAAGTAAAAGTACCGTTATATATGAAAAGAAAAAATTGTCACTGATCAAATAATTATATTTGAAAAAGTAATAATATTATGCAATCATAAATACAATATTATGCAATTAAAAAACTCCAAAAATGTTGGAGGCATTGAATGCGTGATAGTACGTTGCAGTATTGGGGAGTAATTATTTTTAGTAACAGTGTGAGGTTAAACTTTTCATTTTTTTAACATTGATTTTAAATTTGGTAACGATCTTAACACTGACATCTTTTTAAGTTATGTATATAGCAGTGATGTTGATATATTTAAAATTATTAATTAATTTAATTTATATTTAATGACATAGTTTTCTGCTAGTTTCAGTGGGTGGACCCAATATGACGAGGGAGAATAACACATGTTCCGTTTCGTTCTTTTTTCATATCATTTTCACGGAGAAAGACATTTGTCATTGCGTTAACGGATTGATTTGGGTTCACACGGCGTTGAGGGATGGATTGTTGTAAACTAGGCCAAGGTTCCGGTAGCTTTACGAACGGTGATGTTCTAGCATTGTTTTGGAAGTGAAACTCCGGTGTCGTGTTCGTCGGAGAACTTTTTCTCATCATCTAGTTATGTTGTTGCTTCAGGCACTGAAACTGTAAAGATAAAGAGAAATTAAGATATGGAGAAGATGAACCATTAATTAAAAATGGAAAGTTGAAAAAGAAGACAAACATGAGCAGTTTGAAGTTGCAGATAAGCAAGGCGAGCTTGGTTTTGCGATTTATATGGGTGGAACGGAGAAACTGGACAGTTAACCCTCATCGACAGCAGTTTTTGTTGCTGTTGATGAAATTTATGAGATTGGATCGTGGCTAATTCCTCAACCATTTTCATTCTAACAACTTTCTCTAGAATGCTCAGTTTTATAATCCATCAAAAAGTCATCGTCGGTGAGAAACTCTGACGGCAACCAGAACTCGTTGTCATCATTACTGGCAGTAATTATTGAAATGTTAAATCACTGCTATATATCAAATTCTAAAAGTTGTCAGTGTCAAAATAGTATTAAATTTAAAATTACTATCAAAAAACGTTTGACATCGATCTGACACTGTTAGGCACCAATCTCACCAGTATTGGGTCTATCCATATATTACTTTTGGCACCAAAATTTATTTAAAAAAAATGTGAAAAAAATTATTTTAGGTTTGGCCGGGAAAAACTCGAGTGTAAACACCTCGGGGTGCGAAACACCTTAAGTATAATTGATTTGTCAATCATTTGCACAAGATATTTTCGATAGTAAAGTAACAAAAATCCTAATATAACAAAAAAGTTAAGGGTGTGTTCTGTGTGTATTATAATAATGTAAATGTGTTTTTAGAATGAATTGTCAGAACGTATTTATAGAATGTGAATATGTTTAAGTGTTCTGTATGGTAAATAATGAATAATGAAATAAAAATGATATTCTATAAAAAATGATTATGAGAATACATTTTGAATACTAAATACTATTTTGCTCTTATATTTATAGAGAAACAAAATTTATTTAATTAGAAATAAGTAGGGGTGTTCATTTGGTAAATACCGAACCGAATTTCAATTACCGAATACAGAATAAGTTAAAAAATTATCTACCGAATACCGAACCGAATTTTGTCGGTTCAGTAAATACTGAATTGTTTCGGTTCGGTTTCGGTATTTACCGAAATACCAAATTTTATAATTCGGTATCGGTTCGGTAAAAATAACCGGTAAACGGTTCGGTATTCGGTTTTTACCAAATAGTGAACACCCCTAGAAATAAGAGATTATGTAATAAGAGTAGTTTGGTCAGAGATTTTTTAAAATGCATTTCATTAATTCAAAATAAGAGATTATGGTCATTTTGTGTTGAAAAATGAAACTCATAACACGTTTTAAAAATGAATTGTCATAATTAAAATGAAAACGTTGGACTGTTCTGTAAAGGAATCCAAAATGCATTTTAAAAATAATAACGCATTCTAACAATGCAATCAGAACACGCACTAAGTGAATACCCTTAGTGCGTAGTGAAAATGAAAAGTTGTATTATGGGTAGTGAAAATGAAAAGTTGCGATAACTAAGTACGAAGCAAAGATCATGCAATTGGGAAGCGGGTTGTTATACGAGATCCTACTGGAAAACCGAGTACGGATAAAAAATATTGGTGATAGTCTATATTTGTCATATGGATATGAAAACATGGGATAAATCAGTAAATCTATGTAGTACGTGGGACAGTTGTATATTAATCATTATATGTCTGTTGTATTAAAAAAATATATTTTAATGAAAAGAATATTAGGAAGAAGCAAAGATCAAAATTGATTTTTAATAGAGTATAAATCTCAAGCAACCGGAGTCACCAGACAAGCGAATAGTCGTCGACGGCGTGTGCCATAAAAAACAACGTGCTGCTTTGATCTTCTTCTTCTTCTCGGAATCTGCTTCCGTTGTGCTGATTCAGTATTCCAAATTCCTTCATATATATATAAACCTAAGATGAATCGCATCTTGTATTCTCTATTCTTCAACAGATGGTTCTATTAGAAAGGAAGTTTGGGAATTTTATCAGGTTTCCGTTAGGGCGAAAAAGCCGGAGCTCAAATCAACTCTCCTCCACGGCTACCCTTCACAATTTCCGGTCCAAGATCTTGGATTTTATATGGAAACACGGTGGAGGAGAACGCGATGGGGAAGGTCCGTCGTTGAGAGGGCTGAAGAAATATTTTGGCCTAATTAATTTCACCCAAAAGGCGTTATCGGAGATGGTAGTGGAGATAGATTACCCGATGCGCCGTTGGGGAAGCCTTACGGCGGAGATGTATTTCAATTACAGTCTCAATTTGCTAGATTTGCTGAATCTGATCACCGCCGCTGTTTTACGCCTTCGTCATTCGAGAATTTCAGTTTCTCATACCCTAGAATTGATCTATAGTTATCCCGATGGAGAATTAAAGAAGATCCTTGACAAGAAAAGTGAATCGGCGATGGAGATAAACCAGAACAATTCTGATCCAGAAAAAGAAAGCGTGCTTCTTCAAGCACTCATCGTCTTCAAGGAGATCTCTGTTTTATCTCTTGGATTAGTATTATCCTGCATTTGCAGCAACAAGAAGATATACATGGAAGCAAGAGAATCAATATCCAGATCTGAAGATTCAGTGATCAAAGCACTGGATTTGAGATTGAGAGACGATGGTGGAATAGTTGAAGAAATTAAGGAAGTAAATGGTGCCATTGAAGGAATTAGCAATGGCGGTGAAGGAGCTCAGAATCTGAAGATGAAATTACAGTTGATGGAGAAGGGTATTGAAGGAATAGAAAAAGAAGTTTATTTTCTATTTTCTGAAGTTTTAGGTGCAAGGAATAAGTTGCTAGATTGCTACAGAGAAGAACTAAGCAAGAAGTTGANGAATACCGAACCGAATTTTGTCGGTTCGGTAAATACTGAATTGTTTCGGTTCAGTTTGGTATTTACCGAAATACCAAATTTTATAATTCGGTATCGGTTCGATAAAAAAAACCGGTAAACGGTTCGGTATTCGGTTTTTACCGAATAGTGAACACCCCTAGAAATAAGAGATTATGTCATAAAGGTAGTTTTGTCAGAGATTTTTTAAAATGCATTTCATTAATTCAAAATGAGAGATTATGGTCATTTTGTGTTGAAAAATGAAACTCATAACACGTTTTGAAAATGAATTGTCATAATTAAAATGAAAACGTTGGACTATTCTGTAAAGGAATCCAAAATACATTTTAAAAATGACAACGCATTCTAACAATGTAATCAGAACACGCACTAAGTATATTCACCTTTTAGCATAAAGAAAATTAGTGATCCATTGAGAATATTATGGGTAGTGAAAATGAAAAGTTGCGATAACTAAGTACGAAGCAAAGATTATGCAATTGGGAAGCGGGTTGTTATACGAGATCCTACTCGAAAACTCACAACCGATAAAAAATATTGGTGATAGTCTATATTTGTCATATGGATATGAAAACATGGGATAAATCAGTAAATCTATGTAGCACGTGGGACAGTTGTATATTAATCATTATATGTCTGTTGTATTAAAAAAATATATTTTAATGAAAAGAATATTAGGAAGAAGCAAAGATCAAAATTGATTTTTAATAGAGTATAAATCTCAAGCAACCGGAGTCACCAGACAAGCGAATAGTCGTCGACGGCGTGTGCCATAAAAAACAACGTGCTGCTTTGATCTTCTTCTTCTTCTCGGAATCTGCTTCCGTTGTGCTGATTCAGTATTCCAAATTCCTTCATATATATATAAACCTAAGATGAATCGCATCTTGTATTCTCTATTCTTCAACAGATGGTTCTATTAGAAAGGAAGTTTGGGAATTTTATCAGGTTTCCGTTAGGGCGAAAAAGCCGGAGCTCGAATCAACTCTCCTCCACGGCTACCCTTCACAATTTCCGGTCCAAGATCTTGGATTTTATATGGAAACACGGTGGAGGAGAACGCGATGGGGAAGGTCCGTCGTTGAGAGGGCTGAAGAAATATTTTGGCCTAATTAATTTCACCCAAAAGGCGTTATCGGAGATGGTAGTGGAGATAGATTACCCGATGCGCCGTTGGGGAAGCCTTACGGCGGAGATGTATTTCAATTACAGTCTCAATTTGCTAGATTTGCTGAATCTGATCACCGCCGCTGTTTTACGCCTTCGTCATTCGAGAATTTCAGTTTCTCATACCCTAGAATTGATCTATAGTTATCCCGATGGAGAATTAAAGAAGATCCTTGACAAGAAAAGTGAATCGGCGATGGAGATAAACCAGAACAATTCTGATCCAGAAAAAGAAAGCGTGCTTCTTCAAGCACTCATCGTCTTCAAGGAGATCTCTGTTTTATCTCTTGGATTAGTATTATCCTGCATTTGCAGCAACAAGAAGATATACATGGAAGCAAGAGAATCAATATCCAGATCTGAAGATTCAGTGATCAAAGCACTGGATTTGAGATTGAGAGAAGATGGTGGAATAGTTGAAGAAATTAAGAAAGTAAATGGTGCCATTGAAGGAATTAACAATGGCCGTGAAGGAGCTCAGAATCTGGAGATGAAATTACAGTTGATGGAGAAGGGTATTCAAGGAATAGAAAAAGAAGTTAATTTTCTATTTTCTGAAGTTTTAGGTGCAAGGAATAAGTTGCTAGATTGTTACAGAGAAGAACTAAGCAAGAAGTTGAATTATTAATTATATAGTTTTTATGTATAAATTATAGTGTTGTTTCTAGACTAGTTTAATGGAGGTATATCGATGATATATCGTGTTTATATCACTAAGTTTGTATGTATAAATCATATTGTTTTTTAGAAAAATTTAATCTTGGTATATTAGTGATATATCGTATTTATAATTTAAATATTGGTATAAAAGTTAACTCATAATTCTCTAGTTTGTATCAATGGTTTACAAATTGATTCTGATCGGTATCCCGAATTTATATTGGTGATATATTGTAAGGATAATGTCAAAAAATACATTATTTTTTAATTAATTCTAAATTTATATTGTTATTATCTCTTTTTTTTCTAAACCAACACAAATTAATTCTATATGATCCACTCAAAATCCGTACCTATTGATATTTTATTTAAATGCGTAAGATTCATTGAAATTGACTTCTCTCAAATATCTTTTTTGAAATTTTCAAAGACCAATTTAGTATTTTGTACACATTTTATAAAGAATTTATAATTTTTGGCATTTTACATAAACCAAAACAGCATATATATTTTGGTATTTATAAAGAAAACAAATGCAAATATATACTATGATGCTAAAAAACTTGAATATAATATTTAAGGATAAATTTAAATTTTAACCCTTTATAAATTTTCACTTTATATATTCATCTAAAAAATTAATTATATCAACTTAGATCCTTATGGATAGAATTATCGTATAATATTTTACACGTTTTATGTCATGTTCTCGTATAATGTATTTCAATATTTTTAATATACCTAACTATTTGATTAGTAACTCATAATTTCTTGTATAATAACTAAAATTAACAACATTGATTTTAATACATTGGATTTATTTGGTTTAGCTTTTTAAAATTGCGGTGTGGTGAGGTGTGGTGAGATGTGGTGAGGTGTGGTAAGGTGTGGTGATCGTGAATTTTTAAGTATGTTTGGTAAAATTGTGGTATTATGATCGTGGTTATGTAAAAATACTAATATACTCTTATATATATATATATAATAATAAATATAATTATATTATTGTTGTGGTTCAAAAACCATGAGTGTCAACAGTTGTCCGCTTTGTTGCAATATGAACTCGGTTGTAATTTATTTAATATGTGGAAGACGATTATAAATCAAATATAGAATAGACAAAGCAATTTTAGAGTGGAAAACCTCAAAAGCTGAGGAAAAAATCACTTAACTAAGAGTTGGAAATGCCCTTAGTCTATTCAATAAGCAAGTTGTTGATCACAAATGATATATTTGTTCTTTAGACAACAAAAAGAAGAAAACTTATCGAAAATAAATCGATAGATCACCAAACAAGAAGAGAAAAGAGAATCCAAAAAGGATCATTTTCTTTGCCTCCCAAGTGTCCTTTTTATACTCATACTGTGCTGCGTGAACAGTAGGGGGCGTTTTGTGCTTGTCCTCTACGGTTAGGTCGGCTCGTGTCAGGCGGGACAGCCGCCGGGCATGACTCCATAGGGCTGCACGACGCTAGGTCTTTCGGCGCTACTTGCCGGCTATCTCCAGACCAAAGGATGCTCATATGACTCCGCCAGACCTGCATCTAACAAGATTGTCAGAGGTTGTTGTCACATGTTGAGGAATGTGGATGGCTCGAAGTATATCATGTGAGATGTGGATCGATCAGTCCTGATGAGGAGGGAGAAGGCATGACTCTATCGATCAAAACTGATCGATAAGAACGGGTGGTCGGGCCCGATTGGCCTGGTTGGACCATTCATTCACTTGAGTCGGATCTGAGCCTTCAAGTTCAACTTATGTCACTTGAACTGGCCTGGCTAAGCTTGGCCATAATCAGGTTTGGGTACTGGGTTCCGAGGGTCTCATCAATTATAATTGTTATGGTCCCTTTTTAGGGGGTACCAACAGTCGTCCGGTTCGTTCAATCAACGAACTCGGTTCTGATTTATAAAAAATGTGGAGAGCGAGTAAAAACTGAAATCAAAGTAAAGACACAGCAGTTTATAGTGGAAACTCCGTAAAATGGGGTGAAAACCACTCGACCAAGAGCCGACTGTGCTCTTGATCTGCTCACTAATAAAAATAAGAGAAGTTTACACACACAGGCTAATGAAAATGACTGAGTCTAGAAAGCAGTAAGAATCTGGGCAGCGTAACAGCCTGTTCTTCTGCATCCAAAGGGTCCTGTCTTTTTCTTCGTCTTGCCCTGTATTTATAGAGTTGCCGGCGAGTGTAATCCACTCCTGTAACCGCCCNCAAGCTGTTTGTGCGAAAGCGTGGCGATTCATCGACAGCAACGTAATGAACCATACAGTCTCAGCTTTCCTTGTAAGAATATGGTGTTCTTGATCTGTTTTTGTAGGCTTGAATGTTTTCTTTGAATTATTGTTATGACTTTCAGTTTCCACAACGTAGAATCAACTTATTTTGCCACCAATCTAATGTAGTTTTCTCCCGTTCATACTGTCAACGTGTCAATAAGCAAGAAAATTCAATTATTATATCTTCCTTTATACGTACTTGGAATGTTAACTCTAGAGAACGGATGAGGGTCGGCACATTTGGACGACAATTGACATTGGTGTCGATCGGTCAAGTCGACCAAGTACGTAAGACCGAAGGTGACAATAAACCGATCTGAAAGTATGAGTTAGATGCAATTGATCGAGGATCGAACTGAGGTATGTCGGGGACCGAACAAGTGGTCTAGTACCAAAGTCAGTTATGGAAATGAGATAATCAAGGAAACAAGATCACGTAAAATCATTATATGATTTGATCCATATAGATCGTATTGGTGAAACGAATAAAATATTAGAAGATATTTTTTTTTATAAATATCTCTAATCAAGTCATCTATATATAGAAGTCTTAGGGTTCATTGTGACAGAGACTATGTATTCCCATTTATTAATATATTATCGTCTATAAGTATAAGAGAATTTGTGTGTGTTGTATTTTTCTTTCAATAATACATTTTACCGTTTTGTTGGTCACATATTTTTTCACTCATCTTGGATTTTTCACATTAAACATCTTATGTAGTTTTCCTTTGTGTTCTTCAACTCTATTATTTTCATAGATTTCTGTAATCTATCGAGATTGTTCGTATATTTCCAAATAGGGAACTATATTACGCTATGTGTTTATAAGCTATATTTCCAAAAAGGCTTTGGGGGGTTTCTTTTAAAAAGTCTGGTCAAACAGAATATGGTTGCCAAACGGTCTATCTATGAGCCACCGGCCCCTGTGACATTCATGGGTTTGGTATACCAGATCATGTATATTGATTACTATTTAAAGCAATAATATTAATTATTCGGGTAGAAAAAAATAAATGTTTCTTAGAAAATCAGGTATATCGCTCGGCATAAAAATATTGCTAACTTTGAAGTTTCATGACAAAGAGCGAATCAAACATATCCTTCAGAAATTACATCAAATCAAGAATATTTTTATCTTATATTCATGTATAAATTCTAAACCTTAAAACCTAAAGATAAAAGGTTTAATTGGTCAATTTATTTATTTTTAAAAAATATATATTTATTTCCAGTTCAACCTCATATTAAACCTTTGAATATTAAATTTCCAATTTAACGGATATGATATTCGTTACGATTTTTTCATTATAATTATTATTTTATTAATACGTTGAAATTAGATTTGATACATTTTTGTAAGAAGAAAAACTAAAATTTTGGTTGTCCAATTTAATGAGTTGCAAATTTAATGATACAGAATTTCTTAATCCAATTCAAATTGACTTGGTTCCCTAAATTGATCATATATATATTCATAAGCCCTTTTTGGTTCCATCATTGTAATTGTCGCCCGGATCATATCCCTCCTGGCTTCCACTCTTTCTTAAAAAAGTCATTTCCTCGATTGCAGCTTCCCCTTTTACTATATCAAAAATCTAAGAGTTGGGTTTTATTCCCAGTAGATCAAGCAAACGAAGATTGTTGTATTCTTCATTCATCTTCAAAATTACCAGTGAAGTTTAACGCTTTGGTTTTTATCATTTTTTCATTGTTTTTCTATAACGGGTCGTTGATATTGGATCTATTTTTGTTTGTTGTGGGTTTTGTGATTTGTTTGAAATGGTGGGTACTGCTGAGTTCAATACTGATGGTAAAATTCATATAAATGGGCAAATCCAAAGAACGAATGGGTTATTAGAAGATAAAGTAGATGAGCTTCGTAATTTATTTGGAAAAGCCGATGGAGATCCATTAAGGATAGTGGGCGTTGGTGCAGGAGCATGGGGTAGTGTATTTACTGCAATGTTACAAGATGCATATGGATCTCTACGTGATAAGATTCAAATTAGGATATGGAGAAGAGCTGGTAGATCAGTTGATAGAGCAACAGCTGAGCATTTATTTGAGATAATTAATTCAAGAGAAGATGTATTAAGAAGGCTTATTAGACGTTGTGCTTATTTAAAATATGTTGAAGGAAGATTAGGTGATCGAGTTCTATCTGCTGATGAGATTTTGAAAGATGGATTTTGTTTGAATATGATTGATACTCCACTTTGTCCTTTAAAAGTTGTGACTAATTTACAAGAAGCTGTTTGGGATGCTGATATTGTTATTAATGGATTACCTTCAACCGAAACTCGAGAAGTTTTTGTTGAAATTAGTCGGTATTGGAAAGAAAGGATTACGCATCCGGTTATCATTTCTTTAGCGAAAGGGATTGAAGCGGAGCTTGAACCTGAACCTCGAATAGTTACTCCAACTCAGATGATAAATCGAGCAAGTGAGTACACATTTGTTTCTTCGTAAAATGTGTTTGTATTTATATTGTGTTCATATTTACAGCCGGAGTTCCTATGGAAAATATACTATATCTTGGAGGACCAAATATTGCATCTGAAATTTATAACAAAGAATATGCTAATGCTCGGATATGCGGAGCTGAAAAATGGAGGAAGCCACTAGGAATGTTTTTAAGGCAGCCGCATTTTATCGTTTGGGATAACGGTGACCTTATAACTCATGAAGTTATGGGAGGTTTGAAGAACGTCTATGCAATTGGAGCTGGTATGATTTCTTTCTTCTCAGTGTTTAAAATCCGAATTTTGGGTGAATGTTCGTTATCTTTGGCCTTTGTTTTTAGTATAGCTTAAGTAACGTAATGATTGTCGAATTTTAATGCATGTTATGTATTAATCGATCGCTTTTTATGATGCTATGAATCATTTTTTGATCCTACTCTTATGGATTCGAATGTGAATATCCGAATTTCGGATGAATGCTCATTATATTTGGCCTTTGTTTTTAGTATAGCTTACGTAACGTAACGGTTGAATTTTAATTCATGTTATGTATTAAATGATCACTTTTTATGATGCTATGAATTATGTTTGATCCTACCCTTATGGATTCGAATGTGAATCCTCGTATGTGCAATTAGTGCTGGTATGATTTCTTTCTTCTTAGTCACTAAAATCCGAATTTTGGATGAATGCTCATTATCTTTGGCCTTTTTTCTCAGTGTAACGTAACGATTGTCAAATTTTAATGCAATTTTGTGTATTAATCGATCATTGCTTGATCCTACTCTTATGGATTCGAATGCAAATCCTCGGTTGGATGCTCGTTATCATTGGCCTTTGTTTTCAGTGTAGCTAACGTAACGATTGTCGAACTTTAATGCAATGTTATGTATTAAACGATCACTTTTTATGATGCTGTGAATCATGGTTTGATCCTACTCTTATGGATTCGAATGCGAATCCTCGGATGAATGCTCATTATCTTTGGCCTTTGTTTTCAGTGCAGCTTACATAACGTAACGATTGTCGAATTTTAATGCAATTTTATGTATTAATCTATCATTTTATGATGCTATGAATCATTGTATGTTCGAATGTGAATCCTCGTTTTTTCACTATAACGCAGTTGTTATATTGATGATCACTGAATTTGGACTAAACAGGCATGGTAGCTGCACTTACGAATGAGAGTGCAACGAGTAAGTCCGTATACTTTGCACATTGCACATCCGAGATGATTTTCATTACTCATCTTTTAACCGAGGAACCCGAGGGGCTAGCCGGGCCTCTTCTAGCCGACACATACGTAACCTTATTGAAGGGACGTAATGCATGGTACGGTCAAATGTTAGTTAAAGGAGAAATAAACGTAGACATGGGAGATAGCATCAAAGGCAAAGGAATGATTCAGGTACATTAAATGAAACACTTTTTCTTACATTACATTTTGTTAAGTTGTAATAACATTACATTACAGGGAGTTTCTGCTGTAAAAGCTTTTTACGAGTTACTCGGTCGATCCCGTTTAAGCATTCAACACCGGAACGAGAGAAAGAATGTCGCTCCGGTAGAACTGTGCCCGATTTTGAAGACACTTTTCAAAATACTTATAACAAGGTGAGTTTCTTTGAGTTATGATGATTTGATGAGTTTGAAATGTCATTCATTTTTTGTGCATTTTAGGGAGCTTCCATGTGAAGGGATTTTGCAAGCTCTGAGAGACGAGACGATGCATGATCCTCGAGAACGTATCGAAATCGCACAGAACCACCCCATTTATCAGCCTTCTTTACTTATGAAATAGAATAGGGATGTTATTTTTTTACATTGTGCTTGGATCTTATGTTTTAACTATATGGATAAGTTTACTTGTTATTACTAGATTTCATTCGTAATTTTGCTCGGTATGAAAAAATTGATGGATATGCTCCTCATTGTTAATACTAAGGTTGTGTAGGGATAGCAACATGGCAGATATGAGGTAGTTAGACCATTATATGTCCCGTCAAACTTATTGTCTCTCTGTTACTCACGTCCACCTGTTTTATCCCTTTCATTCCCGTCCATGTTTTCATACCGGCCGGTATGGCGAAACCGGTATTTCGACCAGTACTGGTACCGGGTTTCCGGAATTTTTTTTTAATTTTTTTTAAAAAAATATACCAATCTGGATAGAAACGGTATGCCGAATCGCTATGAAAACATTGATTCCCGTCTGCTATCTGCCCTCCTTCACGGTATCGTGAAGAAAACATTAAATTTATCATATAAATATAATTGTGGAATAAAGAAAATAAATTATATGAAAATTTATCGAGGTACTGCTGCTACTAAGTTTTGTTTTTAGTTTCAAGGTTGAGATTGTATCTATTTTGTTTTGGAAAAATTGGACCCAGTGGTTCCGTACTTCATACATTTTTTTAAACTAAATTTTAAAGGGTGTAATTCAATATTGGTATATTAAATTACACTAATTATTATTTTTCATCCTCAAATTTTGAATAATACATTTCTATTTTGTCAATTTTGATATAAATTGACGAAAATACCCCTAATACATTTCAAAAATCACAGGCAGCATACTCGTTTGATTTAGATTGTGAAAACAATACTTATATGTATAATTATGGGAAAAATTTATTCACAACTCAAACATCTAACACAAATCGAATGTTTTTATGCCTCAATATACAAAATTAAATCCAAAAAATGTTTACTTTTACCCAATGTTTTCATAAAAATCTTTATCGGTATGACTGGTACTATCGGTATAGTGGTCGATACGTGTTATGGTCAAAAGACCAGGGGTATCAACAGTCGTCCAGTTCGTAATAAGCGAACACGGTTTGAAATTGTTTAAAATGGGGAAACGATTAGAAAAGAACAATCGACACAGCAAATTTTAGAGTGGAAAACTCATTGGAAAATGTGAAAAAATCATCTGACTAAGAGTAGAAAATGCTCTTAGCTGATTTATTGATAGAACATTTCATATTACAAACAGAAGACTTATGAAAATGACGAAGGAAAATAAGAAAGCGCAAGAGGGATAACCGACCGAGTAATAGCATGTTCTTGTGCGTCCAAAAGGTCCTCTCAAACTTATCATTTAGCTATGTATTTATAGAAGGGGGAAACACGTGTTGATCACGCCCTGTAACCGCCTATGACAAGGTCGTTTTCCCATGCTGGAAAATGTGGTTGGGCTCAAAGTGCTAACGGCGTGGGCAGGTCCGAAGTGCGGAACGTGTGGAGATGCCCGGAGCGTGGGACATGTGGGCTGTAAATGTTTTGGACCAATCCAAGAAGTCGGTCCTCAGATGTTCTCAATTATGTCTAACTCCATCTTCGGTCCTAAAAACATCAATAGGCCTTCGGACCGGTTATTTCAAATGGGTTAATCCAAGGAATCTGGGCCACAAAAGTTCGTTCATTGTCATCCGGGTCGGCCCAATATGGATGGACCTCACCCGTTACGAGGTACCCAGTCCCGGAGCCCTCATGAGTATGTATTATTATTTTTAAATTTTCTTTCCGAGCCGATATGAAAATATTGTTTTAACCTTATTTAATATAAAACAATATAATATTTGTGCAAAATAATTTATACCCCACAGTAATAAAGAAATTGATTTTGTATGAAGAAACTTATGATCGGAACTCTAATCTAAAATTTGTCGATCTGTCATTTTTCTAGGTTTAAATTGAAAATTATTCTTCTTTTCTCAGTGTATTTGCTATAGAATGTTGGGTGGACATCAAATCTGCACGCTCGTGATTTTGAAATGTGTTAGGAGCATTTTCGTCAATTTATATCAAAATTGACAAAATTTGTTAATTAAAGAATGTATAATACATTATTCAAAATTAAGAGATGAAAAATGATAATTTATGTAATTTGATTAAGAATAACAAATTAAACCCAAATTTTAAACTACCAAAATAAAAAGGGCGTTGGGTTGAATTGGTTATCCATTGCAATCATGAAATTGCCAAACCTTTCTTCATTGTGAAGATCAATTTAATATGTTTGTTTGGTTTAGCTTTTTAAAATTGTGGTGTGGTGAGGTATGATGAGATATGATGATCGTGAATTTTTAAGTATGTTTGGTAAAATTGCGGTATTATGATCGTGATTTATATAAAAATAATAATATACATTTATATATATAATAATAATAAATATAATTATATTATAATTAATATAAGTAAGGGTAAATGAGTATTTTTCAAAATAACGATGAAACCACAGCTGGTTTTAACAGCGGTGAGATATCGTAATTTTTTAACGATTATCACATCGCAATTAAGCTTGTGTTTTGCGTACATTAAAAAAATCACGATTTGACCATCTCATCGCACTTTTAATCGTGGTACCAAACAAACATACTGGGGCGAGCCCCGATCATTTTTTGATTACTTTCGCTTTTCATCTTAAATTTAGTGGGGTTCATTTTATCAAATTCTTTGTCTTTAATGGTAGAAATGTCTCTTCGCCATTGAAGAGCGGCTTCTGCGAGTACTCACACGGTAATTACACTCCTTTTGTTTGTGCACTTTCTTTGTTTCGATCATACACGAAAAACATCAAACTGATCTGATGATTAGGGTTGTTATTCGATCCGAACGAATCGAACGCACTGTGTTCATGTTCGTTCATATTTTTATTCGAACGTGTTCATATTCGTTCATATTTTATTCGAATATGAAAATATGTTCGAACATTGTTCAAATTATTAAGTGAATGTTCATGTTCGTTCGAATAGCTTGTTCGAACATTGTTCATACGATTTGTTCGAACAAGTTTGTACTATTTATGCGAAATTCATCTAAAGGGTTCTTCGTGTTCTAATTCATCTCCATTTTATGTAGAAATTGGTTCATCATAAAAAATAATAACTTCATCCAAAGGATTCATTGACGGTGATGAACATTCGTCTTGATCCATATTTAACATTTTAAGAGTTTTGCAGAATATCAAATGTCTTCTCTTTTCAGCCTTTTGAATCCAATGAAGAGTTGAGAATTGATTCTCATCCGCCTTTAGAGTTAATGAGTGAAAATTAGAGTTTTCTAAATGTTTTTAAACTTAAATACTATAATAATCTATTATAATACAAATTAATTTAAATAATATATTTGCTCATGAACGTTCACATTTGTTCAAGAAAATATTCATGTTCGTTCAAATTATAAACGAACAAAAAATAATGTTCATATTTTTATTCGAACGAGCGAACACGATCACATACGAGCCAAACATATATTGTTCACGAACTGTTCGGATCGTGTAAGAGCTTACTGATGATGCAAACACACAAGAGATTGAGAATTCAATTTTGTGCAACAAATCATTCAGTATTGAAAGCTACTGATCTAAAAATCCCTCCTATTACGTATATTGGAAAGTTATTGCTTGAAATATTGTTGGAAATATAAATCTTTTATTTTATAAGCAAATTATCATAACTAATTCCTTTGATTTATTCTTTTCAATTCTTGTGACCTATTGAATCTTGAATTTCTACGCTTCATGAGTTAGGTATTCAAAAAAGGCTAAAGGATCTATTGAACCAAAATACGTGTAACTTTGTATCTTCACTTCAAATTTGATGTTTCCTAAGTATGCCCCTTATTCTACTAAGGATAAAACTCGTGATTCTACGGTTCGTATACCACAAGGCCATTCAAAGTTAGAAATATACAGTCTATAATTCGAATACTACCGAGCATATCGAAACAAATCTAAACCGAATCAAAACCAGTTCAACTTGAAGAGAAAATGATATCATAAGTAATCAATTTGATTTAATATTTTCAATATGATTCACTTATCTTATTATAACTGTGTTACATATACAATTTTCCGATCCATTAAATCATGAATTTCAACACTCCAATAGCGATTCACAATGAAGTTGCATAATGTATGCCTCTAACTCAATAACATCAACCAATTTATCAACAAGATTTTGTCCGATTAAATACGATTTTCGTAACGAAAACAAATCATCATCATAATTCAAAGAAGCACAAATGATGATCATAATTCAAATAAGAAGAAACAACATAATAAACAGTTGCTACAAGCAGCAAATCGTGCAACGAACAAGTCCATTTTCATTACACACAGAGCATCTCTTTGTCTCTTCATCATCTTCATCATAAACTTTACGACTACCATCACAATTACAACAAGGAATAAATCTAACATCATCACAAACTTCACAACCCTTTTCACACCTTAAACCAATCCCCTTTATTAATCTAACAATCTCACCACACTCGACCAATTGCTT